>CM031576.1:1985691-2131334 GCA_018467065.1 Ephestia elutella | reverse complement strand
CCTAATATTACTAATAAATTAATACTTAACAATATGTACCTATATTTATTTTATTACAAATAATCATTACTTACATGAAATTAAGATTTACATATATGTATGTTGTTAATAATAAAATGAGATGATGCGACCTCCTCTTTTCTACCCAAGTTGCTGTGCCCGACAGGGTCCATAAATGTACTTTCATTTATATGTCACCATGTCAACTTTATGGATGCAATAAAATATTGAGTATTGAGTATTGAGTATTGAGTACGATTTCTAACACTCCCCTAGCTTACTACACCATTTACTATTCCACATCAATCCCTTATTCATAGGACTAAACAAGTACTAATGAATACAATTCCATTATAATCCCGTCTCAATGTAAAACTGCTGGACACAGCTATAAAAAGTATTTGAACTAGCATGGGCTCGGCATTTTGTTCCCGTGGGAATATCGGAAATTCCTCTCGTACTCTCCTACACTCCTTAAGGAACCTACACACCATTTCAGCTTCCTAGGCCCAGTAGTTTTGGCTGTGTGTTGTCTGTCAGTCACTCAGTACTCTATGTGCTATTCCCGGTATTTGTCTACTCGTATACTAAATTTCATCGAAATCCGTCCAGTAGATTTTGCGTGATTGAGTAACAAACATCCTCACAAAGTCACAAATTCACAGCCAAACTTTCGCATTTATAATATTAGTAGGATATTGATTTTGTTATTTTCCGAAACAGGTGAAGAGCATAAAATTCAAGAATCCCATACTGGATGTACTAGCGAACAAGCGCTCCGTAGTGGTATCCTTCTCCGAGCGCTTCGCAGTGTTCGACGCGGCGACCCTGGAGGACCGCATGACGGTCACCACTTGCTACCCCTGCCCCTGTCCCCTGGGGGGTGCAGCCCCTATCAACCCCCTGGCCTTAGGGGACCGTTGGTTGGCCTACGCTGACAAGAAGCTCAACCAGTCCAAGAGGAGCAGCGGTGGTTGTGAAGGTTTGTTTGCTTTTGGTCTTAATTTACTATTTCGAAATATCTTGCATACTCATTGTCATCGTAATCGCAACAGATCATAACATTTTTTCCCGAAAAATAATATAAACTACTAGCTTTTGCCCGCGGCTTCGCCCGCGTGAATTTCCCACGGGAACAGTGCTTTTTCCCGGGATAAAAAGTAGCCTATGTGCTATTCCAGGTCATTATCTACCTCTGTACCAAATTTCATCGAAATCCGTCCGGTAGATTTTGCGTGATTGAGTAACAAACATCCTCACAAACTCACAAATTCACAAACTCACAAATTCACAAACTCACATCCAAACATTCGCATTTATAATATTAGTATGGATTATAATGCTTTAATAGAAATTAAATATGTAACGAAAAAAAATTAAATTTATTGTTTGTTTGTTTGTTTGTAAACTATTGCACATACACACAAGAAAAATACAAAACATAGTGAAACAAAAAGAGAGGTGTTTGTAATATATTGGGTAAAACTAAACGCAGGCGTTTCGCATTGCTGCCGCCAGAGGGCGTTCGGGGTTTTCACACTGCTAGCGTGGATGGCGTCGTGTGGCCCGCCATTGCATTGTCCAGGGCGATATCGGTTTGATTTTAATACGCGGAGCGGTCTCGCGTCTTTTGCTTGTTGTTTAGTTTGAGTGATAATTGTGAATTTCCTGTTTGTCAAATAACTATTGAATTTGTGTTTGTGAAAAACTCTGTTATTGTGACTTTTTCTTGTGAGAGGTGAAACGTGGCTGGCTGTTCACATCTGGCTGTTCCCGAGGGAAACTACGGGTAGAAATCTATTTAGTTGTTATGGGGAATTGAGATCTCAAGGGTTAGGTAGGGTGATTAGGAATTCCCCCTTCCCGAAGACACTCAAGTTTGGATCCGAAGAGAAAGAAGATTTAATTTGGTAAGTGTTCAATTGTATTTAATTTATAGGTTAGGTTATCATATAGGGCCCTGTAGCTCCCTTCATAAGCTACGGTGGTAGCAGACTGCGTATAGCTTAAGTTAGATTCTAGTCGGACAAGCGTGGTGTCGCGTGGAGATTTTTTCCCGGTACTTAATTTTACCGGTAGATTTTTTCCCGGTAAAGTTCCGGTACAGAATTCTTCCCGCCGCTTCGTTTGTCCGGATTCTCTCTGCCACATTTTCTGGCAGCAGAGCGTAGTTGCTCTGCACATTTTCTGGTAGCAGAGCGTAGTTTATCTACCCTCTATTTGTTCGTTTGTAAAAAATAATTAATTGTTTGTAAAAATTATTAGATTTTTCTTAGTTTGTTTGTATAAGAATATTTGTAACCTTTTTTGTATTTGTTTGCGGTTTGTACCGTGCGTTCCGGGTTTGTGCCATTCTCATACCTACCGCGGTTCTTCGTGTAGTTGCTTGATTTTGTTGTTTTTTATTTACCTTTTGTTATTTTTTGTTTGTGACTTGACGCGATGGCGAAGGCCTCCAATGCTAGGGCGACACTCGCCAACGAATTGAGATGGTTTGTGACGGCCGGAGGACTCCTGTCCCGGAAGGACAGGGAGGGCGCCATACTGCTAAGAGCGGATCACCTCCACTCACGATTGATTAGCGCGGAAGCGGCCATGGCGGCGCTTACCGAAGCCGATCTTACCCCGGAGGTCTACGCAGGTCACATGGCGGACATGGACCAGATCCTGAGTCTGCACGATGATATCGCGGAGGCGGTGACCGCAATAAGGGCGAGACAGGCTGGCGGACCAGCCCCTCGCACACCTGTTAGACAGGAAGGACCAGCGGTTACTGGTCGGCTCCCCACCCTTCAGCTGTCCCACTTTGGGGGTAGGATGGAGGAGTGGGTAGCATATAAAAATATGTTTGAGTCCCTGGTCGTAGCACGACAGGATTTGTCGAAGGCCCAGAAGATGGCCTACCTCCTCTCCACTCTTGAGGATGAAGCGCGGTCGCTCATCCAGCACCTCCGGGTGGAGGACGACCAGTACGATACGGCTTGGGAGTTATTGAACTCCCGCTACCAAAACTTACGTTTGTTAGCGGATGCGCACGCCGCACAGTTGATGGCCCTGCCCAAGGTGGCCAACAGGGCACAGTTGCGCCTGCAGTTGCTCACGCCCGTTACAGTGGCCTGTAACGCGCTCCGCACACTGGGGCTGCCGGTGGACCAATGGTCTTTTTTGTTGGTGCACATTGTATTGGGCAAATTGCCCAATGACATCCGCTCGCGGTTTGAGCGCGAAAATGCGGAGCGGGATAGCACCACCCTACCAACATTCACTGACTTGGTGAAGTTTTTGGAGTTTGAGGCACGGGCTGCTGAGAATACCATGACGGACTCAGCGCCATCCAGAGCGCCTGAACGTAGGCCCTTGGAACCCTCATGGCGAGGGAAGCCCCCACAGGGACGGCAACCGCCACCGCGTGGAGCTGGTGTGCGGGTTGCACACACGGCAGCAGTCGCGGGGGACGCGGACTGCCTGCAATGTGGCCGGATGGGCCACAGCCTGCTGCAATGCAGGGACTGGCAGAGACTGCCAGTACAAGATAGGCGCCGCATGGCAAAGCGGCATGAACTTTGCTTTTATTGTTTGGGCGGTCACTATGCACGTGACTGTCCCAGTGCCATACCATGCAGTGCATGCCGTGGGCGGCACCACGCGATGCTTTGCATGAACCGCAACGGGGATGGCACCCGGATGTTGAGGCAGGGGTCCCCTATGGGCGGGGGCGCTCCTGCGCGAAGCCCTCCACCATCGGACGGAGGACGCGGCTTCGCTCGTCGCACCCCCCTCGGGAGGGGGTCGCGTACCTGCGCGGGTCTTGGCGGACCGGGACCACGCGCCCCAAGGTCATGGCCAGTATGTAGCTGGCCAGGCCCCGGATAGGGCCCCCATGGGCGGGGGCCCTAGATCGGACGTGAGAGTGGGGACACCCCCTCCACGCGGGTTACCACTACCCACCACATGCAGCCGCAGCGGTTTTCTCCGCCGCTGCACGAGTACCCACGGCTGGAGTACCACCCGCCGTACCATATGTATGGCCGGGCCGCGGGTTATGCCCCCCTCAGATGGGGATGTGCACTCGCCCGCCATATTATCCGGGTCAGTGGCGCGCCCCTGGTTTGGAGAGAGTGGGGAGCCCGTAACTAGCTTGCTCCCTTGCTGGGACAGAGCCGCGGACGGTTCTGCTCCCTACCGCGGTGGTCCGCGTATGGGGTCGTAGGGGGAAGCCATTAATTTGAGAGCTCTGTTGGACTCAGGGGCTCAAAGCAGTTTGGTTACCACTCGAGTGGCACGCCAGTTAGGTTTAGTCGTGGAAGACTCGCCTGTGCCACTTCTTGGAGTTGGTGGCATACAAGTGAAGTGTCTGACGGGCCAGACACTTGTCACCTTTTCTTCGCTGAAGTCCTCCACAATGAGGATCACGACTTCGGCTATGGTAATGGATACCATTGCGGGTTGGCACCCCTCGACAGACATACCGCCGGGTGTGTTGTCTTTGGTTTCGGGTCTGGATTTGGCCGACCCCTTTGTCTTTCATCCCGGCCCAGTGGACTTGCTCCTGGGCTCGGACGTATTGGGTTGGATTTTGTTGGGTACACAGAAGGCTCTGGGTTCGTCTTCACTGATGGCAGTGTCTACGATTTTTGGTTTCGCCCTGATGGGCCCTGTGTTTGATAATGGCACCGCGGAGGAGCCACCGGTTGTCGCATCTGCGTCCTTGGCCAAGACCATGCAAAGGTTTTGGGAGGTGGAGGAGCCACCTATGAGTTCCAGGATGGATCCGGAACACGCTGAGTGCGAAGCCCTTTTTCGATCAACCACGGAGAGGTTGCCCTCCGGTCGGTTTGTAACTAGGTTACCTTTTGTTGCCTCTCGTCCTAGCCTAGGGCACAGTAGGGCGCTTGCGGAGAAACGACTGCTGTCCATGGAGCGACGCATGCAGCGTGACCACGTACTTCGCGATAAATATATTGAATTTATGCGCGAGTACGAGGATTTGGGTCACATGTCTCCGGCTCGAGTTGATTGGAGCTCAACTGAGCATTATTTTTTGCCCCACCACGCGGTGGTGAAGGCCTCAACGGGCAAGTTGCGGACTGTCTTTGATGGGTCCGCACCCACTTCGAACGGGGTTTCGTTGAATCTATGTTTGCATTCAGGTCCCAAATTGCATAGGGATATAATTGACATCATCTTGAACTTTAGAAGACATCAAGTGGTTTTTGGCGCGGACATCCGGATGATGTTCCGCCAGACAGTCATACATCCTGAGGACAGGCGATTCCAGTTGATACTCTGGCGTGAGCGCCCTGAGGATCCTGTGACGGTGTATGAACTCAACACAAACACGTATGGTTTGAAATCTAGTCCCTATATCGCCATCAGATCATTGCTTGAATTGGCAGAGCGGGAACGGATCCGCTTTCCCCGTGGGGCTTCCGTGCTGTCACGTGACTTGTATGTTGATGACGTGTGCACCGGAGCCCAAAGTATTGAGGAGGCCCTCCTACTGCGGGATGAATTGATTGAAATATTGAAGACAGGTGGCTACGAGCTACGTAAGTGGTTGTCTAATGAGCCTAAAGTTCTAGAAGGGATCCCGGAGGATCACCAACAGAACCCTCACCTGTTTGAGGATGTGGATGATCCCAACAGGATAGCGGTGCTGGGCATGCAGTACCAGCCGCTAACCGATATTTTTACATTCCAAGTGGACTTGGAAATACCAAAGGTCTGGACTAAGAGAACGGTGTTGTCCGTAATAGCCCGTATGTTTGATCCAAGCGGTTGGATCAGTCCAGTGATATTCTCTGCAAAGTGTCTTCTTCAGAGACTTTGGACTTTGGGCGTCTCGTGGGACGAGCCGCTGTTTGGCTCTCCATTGGATGATTGGCTCGAGTTGTTTTCATCGATTAAGGAAGTCAATCGGATTGCCTTGCCTCGTCGAATATTGCCACCCGGGAAATATCGAGCCAGCCTGCATGGCTTTTGTGACGCGTCGGAGCGAGGCTATGCCGCGTCAGTCTATATGCGGACAGTTGACGCCGATGGCCGGGTCAATGTCTCGCTTTTGTTAGGGAAGAGCAAGGTCGCCCCCATCAGGACTAGGCTGACTATCCCCAAGCTTGAGTTGAGTGGAGCTCACCTTCTCTCTAAATTGTTGCATCACGTTGCCAGTGAGCTGGCGGCCACGGTCGAGATACGAGACATCTTCGCCTGGTCGGATAGCCAGGTCGCGCTTGCATGGTTGCGCGCGGCCCCACATACCTTGGAGGTTTTTGTGGGAAATCGGGTTTCCCAAATCCAGAATATCGGAATTGATATAACATGGAGACATGTGCCGGGAGAGCTTAACCCAGCGGACTGTGCTTCCCGAGGTTGTACGGCACCAGAATTGGTGTCACACCCGCTCTGGTGGGGTCCAGAGTGGCTGATGGGATCAGAAACTTCTTGGCCTGTCTGTCAGACAGATGTTACTTCTTTGAGTTTGACTGGGCTCCGTGTACATGCTGTAGTCGCTGAGACGACGTCGGAGCCGGATTGGCTACTTGCTCGGTATAGCAGTTTGGATAAGCTTCTGGGTGTTACCAGTTGGATTAAGCGTTTCATACATAATTGTAGAAACCCACAGGCAAAGCGGTTGGAGCCGATTGCAGGTGCAGAAGAGCGCCGGAGCGCATTGTTGCATTGGGTCCGTGTCGTGCAGACCGGACGGTTTGAGTCAGAGCTTCGTATCTTGCGCGACGGACGCGCTAAGTTGAAGGGCGCGGTCGCTCGTTTGAACCCGTACATCGACTCGGATGGGCTTCTTCGGGTTGGAGGCAGGCTCCGGAAGGCGGATCTTCCATATGAGACTCGCCATCCTCTGTTGTTGCCCAAGGGCGGACCCTTGGTGCAGCTTTTGGTGTCTGATCGACACATTCGTAACGCCCATGCTGGGTGCAATGCTTTGTTGGCTATTTTGCAACGCGAGTTTTGGATTTTGTCTGCCCGAAGAGCAATCCGTAGTGTCCTGTTTCGATGTATTGCATGTTATAGGTTGAAGGCATCCACGATGCAACCACAGATGGGTGATTTGCCCGCTGATCGAATCCGACCTTCGAGACCGTTTGACGGCGTTGGAACCGATTTTGCCGGTCCCTTTTCGATCAAGGCTTCTCCCTTTCGTAATGCCCGTATTGTGAAGGGCTATTTGTGTGTATTTGTTTGTTTGGCCACCAAGGCTGTCCATTTGGAGGTGGTATCGGCTCTGACTACGGAGGCCTTCGTCGCCGCGTTGGATCGCTTTGTTTCGCGTCGAGGTCTACCTTCCCTTATTAGGTCTGACAATGGCACAAACTATAAAGGAACTGTAAATTATCTTAAGGATGTTTCTGTGTTTATTGACAAAAATTGTACTAGTTTAAGTCAAATTGCTGCTCAAAGGGGAATAACCTGGAAGTTTAGTCCCCCAAGTTGCCCCCATTGGGGAGGGATTTTTGAAGCGGCTGTGAAATCCGCAAAGACCCACCTCCGCCGCATTATCGGAGAAACGGCTCTAACTTTTGAAGAGCTGGCCACAGTGTTTTGTAAAGTTGAGGCGGTCCTCAACTCTCGTCCTCTCTGTCCGCTATCTCCAGATCCAAATGACTTGGAAGCTCTCACCCCTGGTCATTTTTTGGTGGGAGGGCCGTTGAATGCCCTGCCCGAATACCCGTGGAAGGATGAACGCGTATATCGGTTGTCGCGTTTTCAAATGTTGCAGCAAATGAGCCAGGACTTTTGGCGTCGCTGGTCGCTTGAATATTTGCATTTGCTGCAGCAAAGAGTGAAGTGGACAGACAGGACTGAGCCTCCCAGGGAGGGTGATTTAGTATTGTTAAAAGAGGCAAATTTGCCCTCATTGCTTTGGCGACGAGCTCGCATATTACGTTTGATTCTTGGCGGAGATGGCACTCCGCGTGTGGCTGAGGTGTTGGTCGACGGTTCGATTTTAAGGAGAGGTGTGACCTCTCTCGCCCGCCTTCCCGTAGAGTAAGCTAGCGGTCTGCTTCTCAGACCGGGACGGGGGGATGTTTGTAATATATTGGGTAAAACTAAACGCAGGCGTTTCGCATTGCTGCCGCCAGAGGGCGTTCGGGGTTTTCACACTGCTAGCGTGGATGGCGTCGTGTGGCCCGCCATTGCATTGTCCAGGGCGATATCGGTTTGATTTTAATACGCGGAGCGGTCTCGCGTCTTTTGCTTGTTGTTTAGTTTGAGTGATAATTGTGAATTTCCTGTTTGTCAAATAACTATTGAATTTGTGTTTGTGAAAAACTCTGTTATTGTGACTTTTTCTTGTGAGAGGTGAAACGTGGCTGGCTGTTCACATCTGGCTGTTCCCGAGGGAAACTACGGGTAGAAATCTATTTAGTTGTTATGGGGAATTGAGATCTCAAGGGTTAGGTAGGGTGATTAGGAATTCCCCCTTCCCGAAGACACTCAAGTTTGGATCCGAAGAGAAAGAAGATTTAATTTGGTAAGTGTTCAATTGTATTTAATTTATAGGTTAGGTTATCATATAGGGCCCTGTAGCTCCCTTCATAAGCTACGGTGGTAGCAGACTGCGTATAGCTTAAGTTAGATTCTAGTCGGACAAGCGTGGTGTCGCGTGGAGATTTTTTCCCGGTACTTAATTTTACCGGTAGATTTTTTCCCGGTAAAGTTCCGGTACAGAATTCTTCCCGCCGCTTCGTTTGTCCGGATTCTCTCTGCCACATTTTCTGGCAGCAGAGCGTAGTTGCTCTGCACAAGAGGCGTACAATGGCGGACTTATCCCAAAAAGGGATTTCTTCCAGTCAACCAAGTGTTTGAAAGGAATATTTGAATGAAATAAGAAGGGAAGCGTAAGGCAAAATTCAGAAAAAGAATAGAACACGAAAATACATACACCAAAGTATACATAAATACATACAAAACATATATAAATACATACACACTCAAATGTCTAAAGAATCTTTATAGAAACTTTTGAGTTGAGATTTGAAGGAGGAAAGCGAAGGAGCCATCTTTATGTTAAGAGGAAGCTAATAATTTAATAATTAAATATTTCTCTCTTCAGCGAGCGTCATGAAATGCCTGGAAATGCCTATAAAAATATTTTTCTCAAAAATGCTCGGAAATGTAGACATTATTGTAGTAAAAAATTTACAGGAAGTTTGTAATTCCTGGCTCATGCATTACTTTCATGGGCTAGGCACAGACATATAATAATAGTAAGCAGACTGAACATGTCATTTGAAATTGCATGGCAAAAACACACACTAAGATTATTATTCACACAACGACAGAATACAGGGTCGGATCTAAGATAATTAATTATATTCGGTACAGTGTAGCAAAACCAAAAATTTTGAGACGCTGAATCTTAAGCCGTGCGCGGTATGCGGACGGATCTGCATCAGCTTTTTACGATGGGAAATTCTATCCCTTTTGGGAAAAAATACTAGTCATTAAATCAATAAAATTTATTTTAAATTATTAAAAATCACGTGCAATGAAACATTGCAATGATGTTAATGGTTGCTGGCGTCCATTCACTGTCCTGGTACTCGTAGTACGTAAGAGAAATACTCCCCATAACAGTTCTCTTTCTTGAGGTATTATTTTTTGGCATATTTTCCTTGTCCTGAAATAAAATTCACTGTCAGTATTTTTATAAAATGTGCATTTTAATCTTCAAGAAAGAATTCCTGAGATTTTTATAGAATAGGTACTAAATTCGTATATTTGCCTTGATTCGGCCCAGCCATAGTAAACAAAACTGGATCCGTCAAATGATCTATGCTATTTACGAAATTATTAAATTACTTGTAGTATTTCTTATGAAATGGTTATAATTAATACACTACTTTATAAAATAAATAATGATATTGCTGATAAATAGCATTCAAAAGTCTAATAATGGTTATTGTTTCAAAAATAACACGAAATTGTATATTATCATTGGGCACGTCAAAAAAACATGAATTGCTTACCGAAGGAACGATATTCCACGAATATTTTTTTATGAAACACTTCCACATATTGTACACGTTGCATTTTATCATTTCTATTGAGTTTAAAAGCACAAAACAGTAAAAAATAATTTTAAATATTTATGACAACTGTGACAACACAACAAATATGACAGTTAAGGATCATTTCGCATGAAAAATCCGGCTTGGATGATAAATCTTTCAGTGTAGTGGTTCGTGTTGCAATACATTGCAATGCTAAGGAAGGAAAGGGACAGAGTTATGTGACAGTCCTTATCATGAACAGGATGCAAATATTGTCAAATATCATCAGTGTGTGTGTGAAATTTGTGTTCCTTCTGCTTATATTTAAAAAAAAATTTTACTTCTGTGGGGCTAGGCCGGGAAATTTGTATGAAATTTCATTCCTGGCCGCTGCTCAAAACTTTTTAATTCAGCTGTCATCTGTCAATGTCACATTAAATAAATAACTTGTCATACAGCCAATTGCTACCTTCATTTAAAAAAAAATCTATTGATAATGATTCTAATTATAACAGTTTTTTTTTAAATATTAAAAGTATTTAAGTCTGTGATATTAATGCATTTTCGTTGTGAGAAAAAAAACAAAATTTATAATCTAATCAATTTTTTTGTGTAAAATATGACTGGGCTATGTTTTCTTGTCACTATTGACAATTAAATATTTAAAAATGTCCGAATATAACAAATATTACCGAAATTATTTATTACCTATTTTTTATTCTATCCACCTACTGTGTGTGTTCCTGTTTTATTCCTGATCTATTCATTTATTTATTTAGCATCTGTTTTTACATTTTTAGATATAAAGTATTACAAAAAATAAAAGGTAGATAAAAAGTAATCCATCGGCAGCGGAGCTCCAGCGAAAGAAATCTCACAATGCGGGCCGAGTCCAGGAGTACCGACCGAGTTGTTCATATTATTTTTATATTCATTTGTTTATTTCCTCACATTTAGTGTCAAAAGCACTATATATGCCTCGGCGGGAATTAGAATTTGCTGGACTCGTAACTATTCAACCTACTCGTCCAGCGAATTCTGACTTCCCGGCCTCTGCAGTAATGAACTTCTGCATCAGAAGCTGACAAGGTCGATTTCACCATTTAATTAAGGAAAGAGAGTATATTTTCTTATTGAAAATTTGCTTTGTTATAAAAATCGTACCCAATTTAGTGGAATTATTATTTATTTGTCGTTATCTACGTCCAATGACAATTTGTTTATAAACAGCCAATTAAGGTGGAGTTGGTTACTTTTGATATGTGGTCTACTACGGGAGGTCAGACTTTTTTATCGTCCTTCTTTCGTTTTGTCTTCTGGCTATTGACCCGTATAGTGTTTGTAGACATGCATTTACTTATCATTGTGACTACGCGCGTGCGAAAATCGATATTTCACACTTCAATATAAGGTCTTGGGCATTGGTGAAAAGTGCTAAACCTTGTTATAAAAAATTAGCAGCTGTCTGAATAAAAATTTTCCCGTCTTGGTGTGTTCTCATTTTACGATTCATTGTTTTATGTAATTACTGACCGTTCACGGTAGCAAAACGTAGTTTAGAAATACTGTAGAAAAGACAGGAATTAAATCTGGTCAAGTGCAAGTTGAACTCGCGTTGAGAGGGTTCCGTACAATGCCAATTTTTATAGGTTTTCCTGTAATCTACATGCAAGTAATATTTTGTTTTTTATTTTCAAAATTTTTGGAGATCAGGGTCAATTTTCGTCTTCTTTCATGAATAATGAAACATGAGATGAGAGCGAGAGACAGACAGACGCACGAGTGATCCTATAAGAGTTCCGTTTTTCATTTTGTACGGAACCCTAAAAATGAATCATTGGATAAGATTTTTACATATATTTAATTAAATAGGAACATGTTCCTACTTCGGAACATGGTTCTCAAACGTTCAGTTTCAAGATGAACTTGGCCCTAGTAAGGTTAATGGATAACATATTGCGTGAACTACAGATAACTACCTACGTGACGATTATTTGCATCCGTATTCGCGTAAGTTTATTCGAATATTTTTGAGATCTATTAATTTGGCATGAATGCAGGATTAAATATACTACTAAAACTTCTTCAAAAAAATTTAATGATTGATTGAGAAAATATTTTAATGTGTTTAAAGTACTAAACCAATTCTCGTTCTGGAATGTTTACGATGTTATCACCCGTTTCTTACGAAACAAGCGTGCCTGCAAAATGGACGATACACACGTTCAAAATATTTTATTGGTTTATTGTGTGTAAACACGCGATAATGCGACGCAATATAACTTGTTACTGCCGTTGATTTGGTGTAAACAATGCTGTTGTTAAAACGTGCGTAGCTCGCGTTATCTAAATGGCGTATTATTGTCTTTTTGCAAATAACAGATGTTTCTTGCGAATTATTGATCACTTTGTCGACTATCTAGAACAAGTACCTAGTTGATGATAATTATGGTATCGATTAATCGATTCATCAATAATTTGTTTTTCACAGTTTCTATTAAATTAGGCACACCTATGAGTATATATTTTTATATTGTCAAAATTCAAATGTAGTCTTGATTAGTTTCATGGATACTCTATTTGCCCTTTTATTTATAAAACAAAAAAAAAAATCGGGCTGTCCTCAAAAGTTTATTCTTGTGTAAGTGGAACTAAGATAGGAATTTTGAAAAACTACATTCGCGCGGCGAATCCGCTGGCAAAAGCTATTTTTGTAATAAAATATTTGTTTTATATAAAAAATGCATTTAGTAAAATAAAACCAACTTTTCTAAATATTGAAATATACAAATCGTTCTTAGGTGAAGGCGTGACCAGCTACACGGCGACCGTCCTCCACGCGGCCAAGTCCCTCAGTAAAGGGCTGCGCGGACTTGGCGAGAGCGTCGCACACAGCTTGGCAGGAGGGGGGCGCAGCACCTCGCAGTCCCCGTCCCCGCCCAACGCGGATATACAGCAGCCGGGGGTCGTCACTGTGCTGGATATAGAGGTAGGTGTGCGGTGACGTCAGAGCACTAGCTCCACACAGCTTGGCAGGAGGGGGGCGCAGCACCTCGCAGTCCCCGTCCCCGCCCAACGCGGATATACAGCAGCCGGGGTCGTCACTGTGCTGGATATAGAGGTAGGTGTGCGGTGACGTCAGCACTAGCTCCACACAGCTTGGCAGGAGGGGGGCGCAGCACCTCGCAGTCCCCGTCCCCGCCCAACGCGGATATACAGCAGCCGGGGGTCGTCACTGTGCTGGATATAGAGGTAGGTGTGCGGTGACGTCAGAGCACTAGCTCCACACAGCTTGGCAGGAGGGGGGCGCAGCACCTCGCAGTCCCCGTCCCCGCCCAACGCGGATATACAGCAGCCGGGGGTCGTCACTGTGCTGGATATAGAGGTAGGTGTGCGGTGACGTCAGAGCACTAGCTCCACACAGCTTGGCAGGAGGGGGGCGCAGCACCTCGCAGTCCCCGTCCCCGCCCAACGCGGATATACAGCAGCCGGGGGTCGTCACTGTGCTGGATATAGAGGTAGGTGTGCGGTGACGTCAGCACTAGCTCCACACAGCTTGGCAGGAGGGGGGCGCAGCACCTCGCAGTCCCCGTCCCCGCCCAACGCGGATATACAGCAGCCGGGGGTCGTCACTGTGCTGGATATAGAGGTAGGTGTGCGGTGACGTCAGAGCACTAGCTCCACACAGCTTGGCAGGAGGGGGGCGCAGCACCTCGCAGTCCCCGTCCCCGCCCAACGCGGATATACAGCAGCCGGGGGTCGTCACTGTGCTGGATATAGAGGTAGGTGTGCGGTGACGTCAGCACTAGCTCCACACAGCTTGGCAGGAGAGGGGCGCAGCACCTCGCGATCGTGAGAAACTCTTTAGTTAATGATTTATCGGTTAGTATGTGAAATGGAGAAGATGAACAGCATAACCTCTTCAATACTATTGTCAAGAAAAACGTTGCTTGTACTTATTCCAAGTAATTATCCTTGTACGGTTTCACCGCACATACAAATCGCCCAATAAGCATTATTACACGAATGCATATTTTTGTCCATCTATCAATCAGTTCACGATTCACCTTCGCACATCATCGCCGCGCATCGCGTTCGTGTTCTCATTAGCATTAAGTATTTTCGAATACATTTGCTCTTACCTCAGCAGCATTTATTATTTTATCTTATCAGCATCAGCTACTCAGGTGTTAACATACATCTTTTTGGTCCTTCGAGCTAACGTAGCGGGACCTAATTCGCGAGTGTTGACCTATATCCAGCACGAGCCCTTAGTACCGCCACGTAAGTCAACCAGCAGCAGCTTTGGTGAGTCCATTACTCTCCTTATTTGACTATCAGCAGCACATTTCTATCATCAGCAAAATGGAAGACCTTTTAGCTAGCCAAAACCAAATCATGGGAGCTATGGATCAGCTCTTAATCAATTTTAAGAAAGACGGTGCCGACCGCAAGACACCGGCTCTCATTAAAAAACGACTTAGCACCCTTGAAAGTTATTGGCAGGAATTCCAAAATAATCATATTAAGCTTTGTGAGTTTGAAGATCGATCTCATGAATATTTTACTGGCAATTACTTTAACAAAACCTCCGAATTTAATATCGAAACTCGTAATCTTTTGTTTAGTTATTTGCCATCCGAATCGAAAGAAACAAACATCTTAAAACCAGCTACCCCCTTGCCAGGTTATTTAGCTCATAAGTCTGGCAACACTAGCTCTCGTCCCGTAACTCCTGATGTGGAAGTTCCTCGAACTCATGGTACCAGCAGCAAATTGGAAGAAATGTTAAGGAAGCAGAAAAGTAATTTTAAGGCTTTTCAGCGAACTATCAGCAGCATCAAACTTGACAACGTCTCCGAAAAGTGGAAGTTCGAGGACATCCTAAAATCAGTACAAGCCCGGTGGACGGTCATCGATACTTTACACTGGGAAATCGATAGCGAACTTATTGAGGATAACCCGGAATACGACGAGATGTTCAGCAGCTACGAGCGTCAATTTAATGACATTAAAGAGCTCATAAACAGCAAGATGCATAGTGAGAGCTATCGGGAGAAAACTACCCCAAAAATCGACATCCCGACATTCAGTGGCTCGTACAACCAATGGGTGTCATTCAAGGATTTGTTTGTCGAAGCTATCCACAGCAATCGAGCTCTCCCGAACGCACAGAAGATGCAATTTTTGAAAAGTAAATTAAAAGGTGAAGCCGAGAAATTGGTGACACATTTACATATCAGCTCAGATAACTACCAGGTATGTTGGGATCTTCTAAATCATCGGTTCGATAATAAGAAGCTCATTTTCAACTCTCATATGGGCCTCTTACTCAACCAACCTGTTATTCAGCAACAGTCAGCAGCAGCAATTAAGAAGATTCATGACACGACCAACGAGTGTCTAAACGCCATGAAAAACCTGGGAGTTAAGATCGACAACTGGGACCCTATCATAGTTTATATAATTTCCCAAAAGCTAGATGTCGACACACATAATGACTACGTAGAATCATTAAAACAACCCCGGGAACTGCCTTCACTACAAGATTTTCTTCAATTTCTAGAAGCCAAATTTACCGCTTTAGAATCGTCGAAACGTAAGCCAGATTCCCAAAAATCATCTCAACCCCATCAGCAATCTTCTCAGCCATCTATTTTCAAAAAATCTTTTAATTTCAAATCATTCACTAGCCATCAAAATCAATCGTCAAAATTTAGTAATTTCAATAACAAAACTAGGTCGTCGTCCTTAGTTGCACCGAAGCAAAAATGTCCCGTCTGCAATAAAGATCACGCCATACAATTTTGCGAAACATTTTTATCGTATAAACCTGACGTCAAACGACAGAAAATTTCTGAATTATCGTTTTGCCAAAATTGTCTTTATAGTCATAACGGTAATGAATGTTTTTCCGTAAAAAGGTGCCACAAATGCAATTCCAACCATCATACACTATTGCACGACGCCTTCGCTGTATCAGCAAACGTCATCACCTCATCGGGTGCATCGACCGACGCAAGGGTAAACTCGCACGTGTCTCTAGACGATACTCAGGAGATTCTTCTTGCAACAGCACTGGTCTACGTCACAGGCATCGACGGTACTCTGCATACGATGAGGGTTCTTATTGATCAAGGTTCACAAACATCTATTATCACTGAATCAGCAGCGCAGAGGTTGAGGCTACCCCGTAAACAATGTAAGGGAGTAATCGTAGGGGTAGAAGCGAAGGAAAATAGTTGCAAGGGTGTTATGAATATCATGTTATCATCGTGCTATAGTGAATATCGCCTAAATCTTGACGTTTTTATAATGAATCATGCAGTAAACAACCTACCTAACAGATCATTCGGGAAACCATCTTGGGATTTTCTCGAAAATATCCAACTAGCGGATCCTGAATTTTACCATAGCCGGGAAATAGACATGTTGCTCGGCGCTGATGTTTTCGCCGCGATCATCATGGGTGGAATCATCAAGGTTAACGAAGGGATGCCCATCGCTCAGCAAACTCGGTTAGGATGGATTCTGTGTGGAAACGTCAAATCTTATTACTGCAACGTAGTCAAGATCGACTTGGAAGCTATTCATAAGTTCTGGTCAATCGAAGATATCAGCGAAAATGAAAATAATTTGTCATCCGAAGATCAGCAGTGTGTTGAGAAGTACAAAGCAACAACATCTCGCCGGCCAGATGGAAAATATGTAGTGCGTCTTCCACTGCATCCAGACGCTGATGAGAAGTTAGGGTTATCTGAGCCTACAGCACGCGCTCAGTTTTATCAATTAGAGCGAAAATTTCAAAGAGACCCAAATTTAGCTAATAAATATAAACAATTTATCAACGAATATATCGAAATGGGTCACATGCATTTATTAACAGCGAACGAACTTAAGCCTACATATTATATGCCTCATCATGCGGTACAACGAGCAGACTCGACAACTACATCCCTGAGAGTCGTATACAACGCGTCAGGAAAAACATCTACAGGATTGAGTCTAAATGACGTACTGTACCGAGGTCCAAATCTACAACAAGAACTTTTAATTTTGATATTACAGTGGAGACAATATCCGTTTGCCTTCATCGGTGATCTGGAAAAAATGTTTAGAAATATTCTCGTACACCCAGATGACCAACGTTACCAATGTATTGTTTGGAGGGAAAACTCACAGCAAAATCTAGAAAAATACGTACTGGACACCGTCACCTATGGTACCAAACCAGCACCATTTTTAGCGATGATGACTTTGAAACAACTAGCCAATGATGAGCGCCATCGTTATTCGACAGCAGCAAAGGTGTTGGAGCAGCATTTTTACATGGATGACGCCCTATGCGGAAGCTTTGATCTCAAATCCACCAAACAATTACAAAGAGACCTTATCGATCTTCTCAAGGCCGGAGGATTTAACCTTCGCAAATTTTCAGCGAACGATGAGTCATTGTTAGAAGGAGTCCATAAGGCTCAAAGTTCACCCAACACTTACGACTTCAAACATCAGGAGTCTACTAAAGCACTCGGACTTACCTGGATCGCCAAAGACGACAACTTTACTTTCCAGTGTAAAATGTCACCACCACCTACTCCCAAACCAACCAAACGAGTATTATTAGGCGAAATCTCTAAAATATTCGATCCTCTCGGTTGGCTCGCGCCCGCTGTTGTACAATTAAAGCTATTATTTCAAAGCGTATGGATAGAGAATCTAAGTTGGGATGACGTCATACCAGATGACGTATATTCTAAGTGGCTAGTACTAAGAGCGGACATAGAAAATATCAGCAACATTGAGATACCCCGGTGGATAGGATGCGGGAAGGATAGTCGCGTTCAATTGCATGGGTTTTGCGATGCATCTACAAAAGCGTATGCCTGCGTAGTATACGCATGTGTCAAGCAGCAAAACAACACATCGGTTACTATATTAGCAGCAAAAACGAAATTAGTACCTGCAAGCAAACCTGCAACGAAATGTGAAGTTTCCCTCCCTAGACTTGAGTTAAGCAGCGCACTTTTGCTTTCTAAGCTAATGATTAAAATTAAACAGAGCCTAAGCTTATTAAACACTGAGTTGTACGGATGGTGTGATTCCACAGCAGCACTTGGATGGATCCAAGGGGACCCAAACAGATGGAAGCCTTTCGTCGCCAATAGAGTTAAGAAAATCACAGAAGTCATGCCTCCTGGATGCTGGCGTCATGTGAAAACATCAGAAAACCCAGCTGATTGTGCCAGTCGCGGCATGAAAGTTGAACAGCTACAACAGCATACTATATGGTTTAAAGGACCCTCTTGGTTATCATCATTCGACCCTCAAGATCATCCCACAATTTTCAAAACAGATTTGGAAAGCAAAGAAAAATTATCGAATGCCTTACAAATAGATATAAATAAACACGACGATGTTATGAATAATATCATAAGCAAATTCAGCAGTTTTACTCGGGCGACCCGTGTCCTTGCGTGGGTAATGCGAGCGTTATCGGGTCACGGCAAAAAGCTATCATATTTAACAACAGCTGAGTTACGTAGGGCTACTCATATGATTATTAAATACGTACAGGGAATTGAATTCGCTCAGGAGATTAGCGATCTTTCTAGTCAAGGCAAAGTCAATTCAAAAAGCAAACTTTTATGCCTTAACCCTTACGTGGATGAAAACGGATTACTTCGAGTAGGTGGTAGGCTTAGAAACAGCAACATTCCATTCAATATGAAACATCCATATATCATCCCACATAGCAGCCAACTCACTAACTTGCTCATTGATCTTGGACACAAATCTACCTTCCATGGCGGAGCCCGACTTACTCATGCCTGGCTTAGGCAGGAGTATTGGATACTGAGTGGAAATAAAGCTGTGAGAAATCGTCTACGTCATTGCGTTATATGTAAACGTCACAGCCCTACCAAGCAAGAACAGTTAATGGGAGATTTACCTGGAGCTAGGACGAATCAAACACGGCCCTTTTATCATACCGGTGTAGATTATACGGGTTATTTTGACATCAAAACCAACAAAGGCCGTGGCGTCAAAACATCGAAAGGTTACGTGGCCGTATTTGTATGTATGGTCACAAAAGCAGTCCATCTAGAGTTGGTTTCTGACCTAACATCGTCGGCATTCTTAGCAGCACTACGTCGGCAAGCAGCAAGGAAGGGTACTCCGCGACACATTTATAGTGACAACGGAACCAATTTCATCGGAGCCAACAAAATTTTTACTAAAGAATACATCGATCTTAAATCAATTTTATCTGAAGAGTTTTATACCGAACTTAGCGAAATGAAAATTGATTTTCACACGTTGGCCCCTCTCTGGCCTTCGGCAGGAGGCCTGTGGGAAAGTGCGGTAAAAAGCCTGAAGCATCATCTCCGTAGAGTCGTCGGAGAACAAAAACTGACGTACGAAGAGTTTTCTACTTTACTTGCGCAGTTGGAAGCTTGTCTCAACTCGAGGCCTCTTTGTGTCCTATCGGAAGATCCACAAGATATTGATTATCTAACACCAGCACATTTCTTGTCGAGTGGACCGATACTTTCGATCATCGAGACTGAAAGAGACGAAAGAACAAGATGGCAACTTACGCAAAAAATATTCAACGATATCTGGAAAAGGTGGCGCGCTGAGTATTTGGTCCAGTTATCAGCAAGGAGCAAATGGCGTAAGCCACAAGCTAACATCAAAATTGACGACATTGTATTAATACATGACGCCAACCTGCCCCCTGGAAAATGGGCACTAGGCCGAGTCATTGAACTTCATCCCGGAGCCGACAACCTAGTTCGCGTCGTCACCGTCAGGACGAAGAATGGCAAAACAATCAAACGGCCCATCATCAAACTGTCCATTTTACCAGTCAACATAGAGGAGCAACGAAACAATAGCAGCGAATCTACTTCACCATCAACGGAACCCGAAAAACCGAAAACATCTAGAAAAGGAACACACATCAGCTTATTATCGATATTAATGACACTGCTGTTCTTTATGACTTCAGCCGTTCATTGTAGTTACAACGTTACCAAACTAAGCGACAACAAACTTATATTTTTTGATAAATTAGGAAGTATGCGTTTAATTCAAGATCATTGGAAACTTGTAGCGTATTACGATATGGAGCCATATTGGGACGGAACAGTTATATTTAATAATTATTTAAATCATCTAGATGATTTGTGTACAAAATCGGGAAGAAAGGCTCACTGTGATATAATCATACAACAGCTACGTCACGGATTCACGGAAATGGAGTACTACGACCGCATGTTGCTAGATCAGCAATTCGATAATCGGAAGCGCACGCGTCGTGGTCTTATCAACGGGGTCGGTTACATAGCAAACACACTGTTTGGCGTTCTAGATGAACGGTTTGCAGCACAGTATGAGCAAGACATCAACTTGGTACGGGACAATCAGAAACATCTAGCACAACTCTGGAGAAACCAGACATCAGTTATAGAAGCTGAAAACAACGTCTTGAAAAGGATCGAGAGCACAATGGATCGACAATACAAAACCTTCCATCAGCATTTAAACAACTTAGGACAAGCTGCTTACACTCTCAAAACCGAAGTAGAGAAAGTCGAGCTGACAAACGACTTCATCATGTCCAGCTTCATCGCCAACAATGTCCTCTCCAACCTTCGTAGTATTCAAGAAACACTTTTGGATACCATCAACAACCTTCAGCATTTTAACATTCATCTGTTATCTCCCGTTCAATTCCAAGACGAACTTAGCCTAATATCTAGCCAGTTACCTAGAGAATTATCATTACCTATCGAGAATATCCAGCCTGGTCTATCTAACCTTTATAAGATTTTAAAGGTCAAAGTCAGAATGACAAAACGGTATTTCATCTTTGAAATCCAAATACCCTTAGTAAATCGAGACGATTATGAGCTCTACAGCGCTATACCTCTTTATCATCAAACTAACAACTTATCTATGGTCAGTATCAAACCAGTCGCTGATCATGTAGCTATTAACTTGAAGAAAGACACCTTTATACCTGTGAATTATCAAGATTTCCAGACTTGTATAGAATACAATTCGGATGGTTTTAAAGATTATCTTTGCCAGCTTCAAACGCCGGTCTTCGATCGAAAGACGGACGAGAGCTTGTGTATGAAAAATAATCAACTTACAAACAGCTGCGAAATCGTCACTACTCAATGTCAAACAACGTGGAGAAAGCTTACTAAGCCAAACTCACATATAATCAATTGTTGCGGTCAGTGCGCCTTGCGATTCATATGTCCAGATCGTGTTACCGTCGAACAGCTGATCGGAGTTCGTATTATAACTCTCGGGAACGACTGCGTCATTCGCGGGGATACTTTCGTTATTACTCCACATAAACAGCAACAAAATAAAATTAATGTTGAGCCGGTGATCTTTGCACCAGATATCGCGCCTGTCAATAACATCATAAATATATCTATACCTATCAGCGTACTAAATTCTACGGATTTTGAAAACCCCTTACAATCTGCAATCGATGATCAGATTAGGCAGCTAAAAGTAGCGTCACAGGATATAGAAACAGAAGCAGACAGTATCAGCTTTCACGACATTCACCACTATGTCGTCATTTACTGTGTAGTAGCAGCAGGTCTTATAGCAGCAGTGTTCGCGTGCGTGCGCGCGCGCTGTGGCCACGCCGCCGCGCGCGCTTCTCCAGCCGGGGGCCAGCAGGATGACGGTACTGTACAGTGTGTGAGTGTAAAAGATGTGAAATGTGTAAGTGATAGTGTAAAAGCAGAGCAAAGTGATAGTGTAAAAGCAGAGCAAAGTGTTAGTAGTGTATCCGACAAAGACGGTCAAAGTAGTCATAGTCTATCAGCGAATAAAAACACTTCTCCGGTTTTAATTAGGTGTAATTTTAAAGCCGAAAAATAAATGTCGGTATCATCTTTGTAACTTATCTTTAAGCGTGACATATGTCGGTATCAGCTGTGTTAGTTTAGCTCATTTCGCTCATCTTTCACTCATCTTCTTGTCCGGGAGCATGTACGGTTTCACCGCACATACAAATCGCCCAATAAGCATTATTACACGAATGCATATTTTTGTCCATCTATCAATCAGTTCACGATTCACCTTCGCACATCATCGCCGCGCATCGCGTTCGTGTTCTCATTAGCATTAAGTATTTTCGAATACATTTGCTCTTACCTCAGCAGCATTTATTATTTTATCTTATCAGCATCAGCTACTCAGGTGTTAACATACAATCCTGACAAGATTAAAAGTCAGGACTATATAAATTTACAGAGTAACGACGACGAAGACGGCCAAGACAGCGACGAGCCCTACGAGCCAATGGTGGCCCATTTCGTGGCCCACTCGGAGGCCATCATCGCTCTATCGTTCGACGCCAGTGGCATGTTGCTGGTGACCGCGGACCGGAGAGGTCACGACTTCCACGTGTTCAGAATCAACCCTCACCCGTGTGGTCCGAGCTTGGCCGCCGTGCATCATCTTTATATACTGCACAGGGGGATACTACCGCTAAAGTACAGGTGAATTAAAGTGTATATATAGTTCATGACTGATTTATAACTTTTCTTATACTATACTTTCACTTACAGATTACCACCGTTTAGTAACTTAATATTATACACATTACATATAGATTTCGCACAAAAGTTGAACTTAAAAAATCCAGGTCCTAATCAAATTTAGAGGTCTGTAAGGTTTGAAACTGGGGACGCACGCGCGGTTTCAAACAAAGGTCAACAAAACACAGGCGTCTCGAACTATTTGTATGTAACGGCTTGGGCGTCACAGAATTAATATAATTACTATGTATAGAAAGGAAGCTCCCTGCCCCTCCCGCAATATGGCGCACCTCTGCGCACCCCGCACTTCTCCCCCGTTCGTTTGCGGATTGGGACGCTATGACTATAAAGACGCACACATTTACGTGTTCACGGATGTACAGTTTCATTTATAGTAGTAGTAGGTACATATGATACCCCATTTCTATGAAGTGCCTTCCCTGTAGCACAGTTTAAAGCCTTAAAACATTAGGTAATCTATAAATAAATAAATGTACAGGACATCTCAATCTCGTGGGACTCCCGCTGGGCCGCCATCTCCACCCTGCGCGGCACCACGCACGTGTTCGCGATCAGCGCGTACGGCGGCGCGCCCTGCGTGCGCACGCACACGCAGCCGCGCGTCGTCAACCGCCTGTCGCGCTTCCATCGCTCCGCCGGCCTGCCCATCGCGCACAGCCAGCCTAATGCCAAGAGGAACTCGGCTAGTCCGGTACGGTATTCTCTAGTAATGTTGACAGCCGCGCGTCGTCAACCGCCTGTCGCGCTTCCATCGCTCCGCCGGCCTGCCCATCGCGCACAGCCAGCCTAATGCCAAGAGGAACTCGGCTAGTCCGGTACGGTATTCTCTAGTAATGTTGACAGCCGCGCGTCGTCAACCGCCTGTCGCGCTTCCATCGCTCCGCCGGCCTGCCCATCGCGCACAGCCAGCCTAATGCCAAGAGGAACTCGGCTAGTCCGGTACGGTATTCTCTGTAATGTTGACAGCCGCGCGTCGTCAACCGCCTGTCGCGCTTCCATCGCTCCGCCGGCCTGCCCATCGCGCACAGCCAGCCTGCCACCACTCGGCCAGCGTCGTCAATGCCAAGTAGCCTAATGCCAACTCGGCTAGTCCGGTACGGTATTCTCTAGTAATGTTGACAGCCGCGCGTCGTCAACCGCCTGTCGCGCTTCCATCGCTCCGCCGGCCTGCCCATCGCGCACAGCCAGCCTAATGCCAAGAGGAACTCGGCTAGTCCGGTACGGTATTCTCTAGTAATGTTGACAGCCGCGCGTCGTCAACCGCCTGTCGCGCTTCCATCGCTCCGCCGGCCTGCCCATCGCGCACAGCCAGCCTAATGCCAAGAGGAACTCGGCTAGTCCGGTACGGTATTCTCTAGTAATGTTGACAGCCGCGCGTCGTCAACCGCCTGTCGCGCTTCCATCGCTCCGCCGGCCTGCCCATCGCGCACAGCCAGCCTAATGCCAAGAGGAACTCGGCTAGTCCGGTACGGTATTCTCTAGTAATGTTGACAGCCGCGCGTCGTCAACCGCCTGTCGCGCTTCCATCGCTCCGCCGGCCTGCCCATCGCGCACAGCCAGCCTAATGCCAAGAGGAACTCGGCTAGTCCGGTACGGTATTCTCTAGTAATGTTGACAGCCGCGCGTCGTCAACCGCCTGTCGCGCTTCCATCGCTCCGCCGGCCTGCCCATCGCGCACAGCCAGCCTAATGCCAAGAGGAACTCGGCTAGTCCGGTACGGTATTCTCTAGTAATGTTGACAGCCGCGCGTCGTCAACCGCCTGTCGCGCTTCCATCGCTCCGCCGGCCTGCCCATCGCGCACAGCCAGCCTAATGCCAAGAGGAACTCGGCTAGTCCGGTACGGTATTCTCTAGTAATGTTGACAGCCGCGCGTCGTCAACCGCCTGTCGCGCTTCCATCGCTCCGCCGGCCTGCCCATCGCGCACAGCCAGCCTAATGCCAAGAGGAACTCGGCTAGTCCGGTACGGTATTCTCTAGTAATGTTGACAGCCGCGCGTCGTCAACCGCCTGTCGCGCTTCCATCGCTCCGCCGGCCTGCCCATCGCGCACAGCCAGCCTAATGCCAAGAGGAACTCGGCTAGTCCGGTACGGTATTCTCTAGTAATGTTGACAGCCGCGCGTCGTCAACCGCCTGTCGCGCTTCCATCGCTCCGCCGGCCTGCCCATCGCGCACAGCCAGCCTAATGCCAAGAGGAACTCGGCTAGTCCGGTACGGTATTCTCTAGTAATGTTGACAGCCGCGCGTCGTCAACCGCCTGTCGCGCTTCCATCGCTCCGCCGGCCTGCCCATCGCGCACAGCCAGCCTAATGCCAAGAGGAACTCGGCTAGTCCGGTACGGTATTCTCTAGTAATGTTGACAGCCGCGCGTCGTCAACCGCCTGTCGCGCTTCCATCGCTCCGCCGGCCTGCCCATCGCGCACAGCCAGCCTAATGCCAAGAGGAACTCGGCTAGTCCGGTACGGTATTCTCTAGTAATGTTGACAGCCGCGCGTCGTCAACCGCCTGTCGCGCTTCCATCGCTCCGCCGGCCTGCCCATCGCGCACAGCCAGCCTAATGCCAAGAGGAACTCGGCTAGTCCGGTACGGTATTCTCTAGTAATGTTGACAGCCGCGCGTCGTCAACCGCCTGTCGCGCTTCCATCGCTCCGCCGGCCTGCCCATCGCGCACAGCCAGCCTAATGCCAAGAGGAACTCGGCTAGTCCGGTACGGTATTCTCTAGTAATGTTGACAGCCGCGCGTCGTCAACCGCCTGTCGCGCTTCCATCGCTCCGCCGGCCTGCCCATCGCGCACAGCCAGCCTAATGCCAAGAGGAACTCGGCTAGTCCGGTACGGTATTCTCTAGTAATGTTGACAGCCGCGCGTCGTCAACCGCCTGTCGCGCTTCCATCGCTCCGCCGGCCTGCCCATCGCGCACAGCCAGCCTAATGCCAAGAGGAACTCGGCTAGTCCGGTACGGTATTCTCTAGTAATGTTGACAGCCGCGCGTCGTCAACCGCCTGTCGCGCTTCCATCGCTCCGCCGGCCTGCCCATCGCGCACAGCCAGCCTAATGCCAAGAGGAACTCGGCTAGTCCGGTACGGTATTCTCTAGTAATGTTGACAGCCGCGCGTCGTCAACCGCCTGTCGCGCTTCCATCGCTCCGCCGGCCTGCCCATCGCGCACAGCCAGCCTAATGCCAAGAGGAACTCGGCTAGTCCGGTACGGTATTCTCTAGTAATGTTGACAGCCGCGCGTCGTCAACCGCCTGTCGCGCTTCCATCGCTCCGCCGGCCTGCCCATCGCGCACAGCCAGCCTAATGCCAAGAGGAACTCGGCTAGTCCGGTACGGTATTCTCTAGTAATGTTGACAGCCGCGCGTCGTCAACCGCCTGTCGCGCTTCCATCGCTCCGCCGGCCTGCCCATCGCGCACAGCCAGCCTAATGCCAAGAGGAACTCGGCTAGTCCGGTACGGTATTCTCTAGTAATGTTGACAGCCGCGCGTCGTCAACCGCCTGTCGCGCTTCCATCGCTCCGCCGGCCTGCCCATCGCGCACAGCCAGCCTAATGCCAAGAGGAACTCGGCTAGTCCGGTACGGTATTCTCTAGTAATGTTGACAGCCGCGCGTCGTCAACCGCCTGTCGCGCTTCCATCGCTCCGCCGGCCTGCCCATCGCGCACAGCCAGCCTAATGCCAAGAGGAACTCGGCTAGTCCGGTACGGTATTCTCTAGTAATGTTGACAGCCGCGCGTCGTCAACCGCCTGTCGCGCTTCCATCGCTCCGCCGGCCTGCCCATCGCGCACAGCCAGCCTAATGCCAAGAGGAACTCGGCTAGTCCGGTACGGTATTCTCTAGTAATGTTGACAGCCGCGCGTCGTCAACCGCCTGTCGCGCTTCCATCGCTCCGCCGGCCTGCCCATCGCGCACAGCCAGCCTAATGCCAAGAGGAACTCGGCTAGTCCGGTACGGTATTCTCTAGTAATGTTGACAGCCGCGCGTCGTCAACCGCCTGTCGCGCTTCCATCGCTCCGCCGGCCTGCCCATCGCGCACAGCCAGCCTAATGCCAAGAGGAACTCGGCTAGTCCGGTACGGTATTCTCTAGTAATGTTGACAGCCGCGCGTCGTCAACCGCCTGTCGCGCTTCCATCGCTCCGCCGGCCTGCCCATCGCGCACAGCCAGCCTAATGCCAAGAGGAACTCGGCTAGTCCGGTACGGTATTCTCTAGTAATGTTGACAGCCGCGCGTCGTCAACCGCCTGTCGCGCTTCCATCGCTCCGCCGGCCTGCCCATCGCGCACAGCCAGCCTAATGCCAAGAGGAACTCGGCTAGTCCGGTACGGTATTCTCTAGTAATGTTGACAGCCGCGCGTCGTCAACCGCCTGTCGCGCTTCCATCGCTCCGCCGGCCTGCCCATCGCGCACAGCCAGCCTAATGCCAAGAGGAACTCGGCTAGTCCGGTACGGTATTCTCTAGTAATGTTGACAGCCGCGCGTCGTCAACCGCCTGTCGCGCTTCCATCGCTCCGCCGGCCTGCCCATCGCGCACAGCCAGCCTAATGCCAAGAGGAACTCGGCTAGTCCGGTACGGTATTCTCTAGTAATGTTGACAGCCGCGCGTCGTCAACCGCCTGTCGCGCTTCCATCGCTCCGCCGGCCTGCCCATCGCGCACAGCCAGCCTAATGCCAAGAGGAACTCGGCTAGTCCGGTACGGTATTCTCTAGTAATGTTGACAGCCGCGCGTCGTCAACCGCCTGTCGCGCTTCCATCGCTCCGCCGGCCTGCCCATCGCGCACAGCCAGCCTAATGCCAAGAGGAACTCGGCTAGTCCGGTACGGTATTCTCTAGTAATGTTGACAGCCGCGCGTCGTCAACCGCCTGTCGCGCTTCCATCGCTCCGCCGGCCTGCCCATCGCGCACAGCCAGCCTAATGCCAAGAGGAACTCGGCTAGTCCGGTACGGTATTCTCTAGTAATGTTGACAGCCGCGCGTCGTCAACCGCCTGTCGCGCTTCCATCGCTCCGCCGGCCTGCCCATCGCGCACAGCCAGCCTAATGCCAAGAGGAACTCGGCTAGTCCGGTACGGTATTCTCTAGTAATGTTGACAGCCGCGCGTCGTCAACCGCCTGTCGCGCTTCCATCGCTCCGCCGGCCTGCCCATCGCGCACAGCCAGCCTAATGCCAAGAGGAACTCGGCTAGTCCGGTACGGTATTCTCTAGTAATGTTGACAGCCGCGCGTCGTCAACCGCCTGTCGCGCTTCCATCGCTCCGCCGGCCTGCCCATCGCGCACAGCCAGCCTAATGCCAAGAGGAACTCGGCTAGTCCGGTACGGTATTCTCTAGTAATGTTGACAGCCGCGCGTCGTCAACCGCCTGTCGCGCTTCCATCGCTCCGCCGGCCTGCCCATCGCGCACAGCCAGCCTAATGCCAAGAGGAACTCGGCTAGTCCGGTACGGTATTCTCTAGTAATGTTGACAGCCGCGCGTCGTCAACCGCCTGTCGCGCTTCCATCGCTCCGCCGGCCTGCCCATCGCGCACAGCCAGCCTAATGCCAAGAGGAACTCGGCTAGTCCGGTACGGTATTCTCTAGTAATGTTGACAGCCGCGCGTCGTCAACCGCCTGTCGCGCTTCCATCGCTCCGCCGGCCTGCCCATCGCGCACAGCCAGCCTAATGCCAAGAGGAACTCGGCTAGTCCGGTACGGTATTCTCTAGTAATGTTGACAGCCGCGCGTCGTCAACCGCCTGTCGCGCTTCCATCGCTCCGCCGGCCTGCCCATCGCGCACAGCCAGCCTAATGCCAAGAGGAACTCGGCTAGTCCGGTACGGTATTCTCTAGTAATGTTGACAGCCGCGCGTCGTCAACCGCCTGTCGCGCTTCCATCGCTCCGCCGGCCTGCCCATCGCGCACAGCCAGCCTAATGCCAAGAGGAACTCGGCTAGTCCGGTACGGTATTCTCTAGTAATGTTGACAGCCGCGCGTCGTCAACCGCCTGTCGCGCTTCCATCGCTCCGCCGGCCTGCCCATCGCGCACAGCCAGCCTAATGCCAAGAGGAACTCGGCTAGTCCGGTACGGTATTCTCTAGTAATGTTGACAGCCGCGCGTCGTCAACCGCCTGTCGCGCTTCCATCGCTCCGCCGGCCTGCCCATCGCGCACAGCCAGCCTAATGCCAAGAGGAACTCGGCTAGTCCGGTACGGTATTCTCTAGTAATGTTGACAGCCGCGCGTCGTCAACCGCCTGTCGCGCTTCCATCGCTCCGCCGGCCTGCCCATCGCGCACAGCCAGCCTAATGCCAAGAGGAACTCGGCTAGTCCGGTACGGTATTCTCTAGTTGTTTGTAATATATTGGGTAAAACTAAACGCAGGCGTTTCCTGTTATCGCCGCCAGGCGTTTCGGGGTTTTCACACTGCTAGCGTGGAATGCATCGTGTGGTCCGCCATTGCATTGTCCAGGGCGATATCGGTTTGATTTTAATACGCGGAGCGGTCTCGCGTCTTTTGCTTGTTGTTTAGTTTGAGTGATAATTGTGAATTTCCTGTTTGTCAAATAACTATTGAATTTGTGTTTGTGAAAAACTCTGTTATTGTGACTTTTTCTTGTGAGAGGTGAAACGTGGCTGGCTGTTCACATCTGGCTGTTCCCGAGGGAAACTACGGGAAGAAATCTATTTAGTTGTTATGGGGAATTGAGATCTCAAGGGTTAGGTAGGGTGATTAGGAATTCCCCCTTCCCGAAGACACTCAAGTTTGGATCCGAAGAGAAAGAAGATTTAATTTGGTAAGTGTTCAATTGTAGTTAATTTATAGGTTAGGTTATCATATAGGGCCCTGTAGCTCCCTTCATAAGCTACGGTGGTAGCAGACTGCGTTAAGTTAGTTAGGTTTTAGTCGGGCAAACGTGGTGCCGCGTGGAGATTTTTTCCCGGTACTTATTTTTACCGGTGGTTTTTTCCCGGTGAAGTTCCGGTACAGAATTCTTCCCGCCGCTTCGTTTGTCCGGATTCTCTCTGCCACATTTTCTGGCAGCAGAGCGTAGTTGCTCTGCACATTTTCTGGTAGCAGAGCGTAGTTTATCTACCCTCTATTTGTTCGTTTGTAAAAAATAATTAATTGTTTGTAAAAATTATTAGATTTTTCTTAGTTTGTTTGTATAAGAATATTTGTAACCTTTTTTGTATTTGTTTGCGGTTTGTACCGTGCGTTCCGGGTTTGTGCCATTCTCATACCTACCGCGGTTCTTCGTGTAGTTGCTTGATTTTGTTGTTTTTTATTTACCTTTTGTTATTTTTTGTTTGTGACTTGACGCGATGGCGAAGGCCTCCAATGCTAGGGCGACACTCGCCAACGAATTGAGATGGTTTGTGACGGTTGAGGACTCCTGTCCCGGAAGGACAGGGAGGGCGCCATACTGCTAAGAGCGGATCACCTCCACTCACGATTGATTAGCGCGGAAGCGGCCATGGCGGCGCTTACCGAAGCCGATCTTACCCCGGAGGCCTACGCAGGTCACATGGCGGACATGGACCAGATCCTGAGTCTGCACGATGATATCGCGGAGGCGGTGACCGCAATAAGGGAGAGACAGGCTGGCGGACCAGCCCCTCGCACACCTGTTAGACAGGAAGGACCAGCGGTTACTGGTCGGCTCCCCACCCTTCAGCTGTCCCACTTTGGGGGTAGGATGGAGGAGTGGGTAGCATATAAAAATATGTTTGAGTCCCTGGTCGTAGCACGACAGGATTTGTCGAAGGCCCAGAAGATGGCCTACCTCCTCTCCACTCTTGAGGATGAAGCGCGGTCGCTCATCCAGCACCTCCGGGTGGAGGACGACCAGTACGACACGGCCTGGGAGTTATTGAACTCCCGCTACCAAAACTTACGTTTGTTAGCGGATGCGCACGCCGCACAGTTGATGGCCCTGCCCAAGGTGGCCAACAGGGCACAGTTGCGCCTGCAGTTGCTCACGCCCGTTACAGTGGCCTGTAACGCGCTCCGCACACTGGGGCTGCCGGTGGACCAATGGTCTTTTTTGTTGGTGCACATTGTATTGGGCAAATTGCCCAATGACATCCGCTCGCGATTTGAGCGCGAGAATGCGGAACGGGATAGCACCACCCTACCAACATTCACTGACTTGGTGAAGTTTTTGGAGTTTGAGGCACGGGCTGCTGAGAATACCATGACGGACTCAGCGCCATCCAGAGCGCCTGAACGTAGGCCCTTGGAACCCTCATGGCGAGGGAAGCCCCAACAGGGACGGCAACCGCCACCGCGTGGAGCTGGTGTGCGGGTTGCACACACGGCAGCAGTCGCGGGGGACGCGGACTGCCTGCAATGTGGCCGGATGGGCCACAGCCTGCTGCAATGCAGGGACTGGCAGAGACTGCCAGTACAAGATCGGCGCCGCATGGCAAGGCGGCATGAACTATGCTTTTACTGTTTGGGCAGTCACTATGCACGTGACTGTCCCAGGGCCATACCATGCAGTGCATGCCGTGGGCTGCACCACGTGATGCTCTGCATGAACCGGAACGGGGATGGCCCCCGGTTGTTGAGGCAGGGGTCCCCTATGGGCGGGGGCGCTCCTGCGCGAAGCCCTCCACCACCGGACGGAGGACGCGGCTTCGCTCGTCGCACCCCCCTCGGGAGGGGGTCGCGTACCTGCGCGGGTCTTGGCGGACCGGGACCACGCGCCCCAAGGTCATGGCCAGTATGTAGCTGGCCAGGCCCCGGATAGGGCCCCCATGGGCGGGGGCCCTAGATCGGACGTGAGAGTGGGGACACCCCCCTCCACGCGGGTTACCAATACCCAACACATGCAGCCGCAGCGGTTTTCTCCGCCGCTGCACGAGTACCCACGGCTGGAGTACCACCCGCCGTACCATATGTATGGCCGGGCCGCGGGTTATGCCCCCCTCAGATGGGGATGTGCACTCGCCCGCCATATTATCCGGGTCAGTGGCGCGCCCCTGGTTTGGAGAGAGTGGGGAGCCCGTAACTAGCTTGCTCCCTTGCTGGGACAGAGCCGCGGACGGTTCTGCTCCCTACCGCGGTGGTCCGCGTATGGGGTCGTAGGGGAAGCCATTAATTTGAGAGCTCTGTTGGACTCAGGGGCTCAAAGCAGTTTGGTTACCACTCGAGTGGCACACCAGTTAGGTTTAGTCGTGGAAGACTCGCCTGTGCCACTTCTTGGAGTTGGTGGCATACAAGTGAAGTGTCTGACGGGCCAGACACTTGTCACCTTTTCTTCGCTGAAGTCCTCCACAATGAGGATCACGACTTCGGCTATGGTAATGGATACCATTGCGGGTTGGCACCCCTCGACAGACATACCGCCGGGTGTGTTGTCTTTGGTTTCGGGTCTGGATTTGGCCGACCCCTTTGTCTTTCATCCCGGCCCAGTGGACTTGCTCCTGGGCTCGGACGTATTGGGTTGGATTTTGTTGGGTACACAGAAGGCTCTGGGTTCGTCTTCACTGATGGCAGTGTCTACGATTTTTGGTTTCGCCCTGATGGGCCCTGTGTTTGATAATGGCACCGCGGAGGAGCCACCGGTTGTCGCATCTGCGTCCTTGGCCAAGACCATGCAAAGGTTTTGGGAGGTGGAGGAGCCACCTATGAGTTCCAGGATGGATCCGGAACACGCTGAGTGCGAAGCCCTTTTTCGATCGACCACGGAGAGGTTGCCCTCCGGTCGGTTTGTAACTAGGTTACCCTTTGTTGCCTCTCGTCCTAGCCTAGGGCAAAGTAGGGCGCTTGCGGAGAAACGACTGCTGTCCATGGAGCGACGTATGCAGCGTGACCACGTACTTCGCGATAAATATATTGAATTTATGCGCGAGTACGAGGATTTGGGTCACATGTCTCCGGCTCGAGTTGATTGGAGCTCAACTGAGCATTATTTTTTGCCCCACCACGCGGTGGTGAAGGCCTCAACGGGCAAGTTGCGGACTGTCTTTGATGGGTCCGCACCCACTTCGAACGGAGTTTCGTTGAATCTATGTTTGCATTCAGGTCCCAAATTGCATAGGGACATAATTGACATCATCTTGAACTTTAGAAGACATCAAGTGGTTTTTGGCGCGGACATCCGGATGATGTTCCGCCAGACAGTCATACATCCTGAGGACAGGCGATTCCAGTTGATACTCTGGCGTGAGCGCCCTGAGGATCCTGTGACGGTGTATGAACTCAATACAAACACCTATGGTTTGAAATCTAGTCCCTATATCGCCATCAGATCATTGCTTGAATTGGCAGAGCGGGAACGGATCCGCTTTCCCCGTGGGGCTTCCGTGCTGTCACGTGACTTGTATGTTGATGACGTGTGCACCGGAGCCCAAAGTATTGAGGAGGCCCTCCTACTGCGGGATGAATTGATTGAAATATTGAAGACAGGTGGCTACGAGCTACGTAAGTGGTTGTCTAATGAGCCTAAAGTTCTAGAAGGGATCCCGGAGGATCACCAACAGAACCCTCACCTGTTTGAGGATGTGGATGATCCCAACAGGATAGCGGTGCTGGGCATGCAGTACCAGCCGCTAACCGATATTTTTACCTTCCAAGTGGACTTGGAAATACCAAAGGTCTGGACTAAGAGAACGGTGTTGTCCGTAATAGCTCGTATGTTTGATCCAAGCGGTTGGATCAGTCCAGTGATATTCTCTGCGAAGTGTCTTCTTCAGAGACTTTGGACTTTGGGCGTCTCGTGGGACGAGCCGCTGTTTGGCTCTCCATTGGATGATTGGCTCGAGTTGTTTTCATCGATTAAGGAAGTCAATCGGATTGCCTTGCCTCGTCGAATATTGCCACCCGGGAAATATCGAGCCAGCCTGCATGGCTTTTGTGACGCGTCGGAGCGAGGCTACGCCGCGTCAGTCTATATGCGGACAGTTGACGCCGATGGCCGGGTCAATGTCTCGCTTTTGTTAGGGAAGAGCAAGGTCGCCCCCATCAGGACTAGGCTGACTATTCCCAAGCTTGAGTTGAGTGGAGCTCACCTTCTCTCTAAATTGTTGCATCACGTTGCCAGTGAACTGGCGGCCACGGTCGAGATACGAGACATCTTCGCCTGGTCGGATAGCCAGGTCGCGCTTGCATGGTTGCGCGCGGCCCCACATACCTTGGAGGTTTTTGTTGGAAACAGGGTTTCCCAAATCCAGAATATCGGAATTGATATAACATGGAGACATGTGCCGGGAGAGCTTAACCCAGCGGACTGTGCTTCCCGAGGTTGTACGGCACCAGAATTGGTGTCACACCCGCTCTGGTGGGGTCCAGAGTGGCTGATGGGATCAGAAACTTCTTGGCCTGTCTGTCAGACAGATGTTACTTCTTTGAGTTTGACTGGGCTCCGTGTACATGCTGTAGTCGCTGAGACGACGTCGGAGCCGGATTGGCTACTTGCTCGGTATAGCAGCTTGGATAAGCTTCTGGGTGTTACCAGTTGGATTAAGCGTTTCATACATAATTGTAGAAACCCACAGGCAAAGCGGTTGGAGCCGATTGCAGGTGCAGAAGAGCGCCGGAGCGCATTGTTGCATTGGGTCCGTGTCGTGCAGACCGGACGGTTTGAGTCAGAGCTTCGTATTTTGCGCGACGGACGCGCTAAGTTGAAGGGCGCGGTCGCTCGTTTGAACCCGTACATCGACTCGGATGGGCTTCTTCGGGTTGGAGGCAGGCTCCGGAAGGCGGATCTTCCATATGAGACTCGCCATCCTCTGTTGTTGCCCAAGGGCGGACCCTTGGTGCAGCTTTTGGTGTCTGATCGACACATTCGTAACGCCCATGCTGGGTGCAATGCTTTGTTGGCTATTTTGCAACGCGAGTTTTGGATTTTGTCTGCCCGAAGAGCAATCCGTAGCGTTCTGTTTCGATGTATTGCATGTTATAGGTTGAAGGCATCCACGATGCAACCACAGATGGGTGATTTGCCCGCTGATCGAATCCGACCTTCGAGACCGTTTGACGGCGTTGGAACCGATTTTGCCGGTCCCTTTTCGATCAAGGCTTCTCCCTTTCGTAATGCCCGTATTGTGAAGGGCTATTTGTGTGTATTTGTTTGTTTGGCCACCAAGGCTGTCCATTTGGAGGTGGTATCGGCTCTGACTACGGAGGCCTTCATCGCCGTGTTGGATCGCTTTGTTTCGCGTCGAGGTCTACCTTCCCTTATTAGGTCTGACAATGGCACAAACTATAAAGGAACTGTAAATTATCTTAAGGATGTTTCTGTGTTTATTGATAAAAATTGTACTAGTTTAAGTCAAATTGCTGCCCAAAGGGGAATAACCTGGAAGTTTAGTCCCCCAAGTTGCCCCCATTGGGGAGGGATTTTTGAAGCGGCTGTGAAATCCGCAAAGACCCACCTCCGCCGCATTATCGGAGAAACGGCTCTAACTTTTGAAGAGCTGGCCACAGTGTTTTGTAAAGTTGAGGCGGTCCTCAACTCTCGTCCTCTCTGTCCGCTATCTCCAGATCCAAATGACTTGGAAGCTCTCACCCCTGGTCATTTTTTGGTGGGAGGGCCGTTGAATGCCCTGCCCGAATACCCGTGGAAGGATGAACGCGTATATCGGTTGTCGCGTTTTCAAATGTTGCAGCAAATGAGCCAGGACTTTTGGCGTCGCTGGTCGCTTGAATATTTGCATTTGCTGCAGCAAAGAGTGAAGTGGACAGACAGGACTGAGCCTCCCAGGGAGGGTGATTTAGTATTGTTAAAAGAGGCAAATTTGCCCTCATTGCTTTGGCGACGAGCTCGCATATTACGTTTGATTCTTGGCGGAGATGGCACTCCGCGTGTGGCTGAGGTGTTGGTCGACGGCTCGATTTTAAGGAGAGGTGTGACCTCTCTCGCCCGCCTTCCCGTAGAGTAAGCTAGCGGTCTGCTTCTCAGACCGGGACGGGGGGATGTTTGTAATATATTGGGTAAAACTAAACGCAGGCGTTTCCTGTTATCGCCGCCAGGCGTTTCGGGGTTTTCACACTGCTAGCGTGGAATGCATCGTGTGGTCCGCCATTGCATTGTCCAGGGCGATATCGGTTTGATTTTAATACGCGGAGCGGTCTCGCGTCTTTTGCTTGTTGTTTAGTTTGAGTGATAATTGTGAATTTCCTGTTTGTCAAATAACTATTGAATTTGTGTTTGTGAAAAACTCTGTTATTGTGACTTTTTCTTGTGAGAGGTGAAACGTGGCTGGCTGTTCACATCTGGCTGTTCCCGAGGGAAACTACGGGAAGAAATCTATTTAGTTGTTATGGGGAATTGAGATCTCAAGGGTTAGGTAGGGTGATTAGGAATTCCCCCTTCCCGAAGACACTCAAGTTTGGATCCGAAGAGAAAGAAGATTTAATTTGGTAAGTGTTCAATTGTAGTTAATTTATAGGTTAGGTTATCATATAGGGCCCTGTAGCTCCCTTCATAAGCTACGGTGGTAGCAGACTGCGTATAGCTTAAGTTAGATTCTAGTCGGACAAGCGTGGTGTCGCGTGGAGATTTTTTCCCGGTACTTAATTTTACCGGTAGATTTTTTCCCGGTGAAGTTCCGGTACAGAATTCTTCCCGCCGCTTCGTTTGTCCGGATTCTCTCTGCCACATTTTCTGGCAGCAGAGCGTAGTTGCTCTGCACACTAGTAATGTTGACAGCCGCGCGTCGTCAACCGCCTGTCGCGCTTCCATCGCTCCGCCGGCCTGCCCATCGCGCACAGCCAGCCTAATGCCAAGAGGAACTCGGCTAGTCCGGTACGGTATTCTCTAGTAATGTTCGACAGAGTGTGGCTTTCTATCGCACATAACCTGCCTAATGCTTATGCCAAGAACTCGGCTAGAATCTTCGAAATTTAAATTATTTTTTATAAACAGGAATGATGGCGGCCAGTCATGTTTCGTCATAGAATACGGCTATCATCAGTTTATCTTCGAAATTTGAAATGTTTTTTTTTTTAATAAAGTGGAATGCTGACCAGTAAAATCTTATCAAATAAAGTCAGTCCGTGAGGAATCGGCGTGGCTTATAAAGTAACATTATAAAAATCTGATAGACCTTTTTCCCTGTTTATGAGAGTAATTTTACAATCTTACTAAATCATAAATGGGTTCGTTTGGTTCTTTATGGTATACGATATTATATTTGAATTGACTTTATGTCTTATTAAACTGTGGTTTTACTTTGGCAGGTGAGCGAGGGCCTGAGCTCCGGCGCATGGTTCCCCAACCCCCGCCTGCCGCCGTACCCCGCGCCCAGTACGCTGCAGCCGCTCGCGCAGCTGCGGCCCACCGCCAACCTGCCCACGCATACCATCACTAGGAACAGCTCAGGTACCAACAACCAGGTCTACGATGTAACGTTGTCAGGTGAGCGAAGGCCTGAGCTCCGGCGCATGGTTCCCCAACCCTCGTCTGCCACCGTATCCGGTGTCCAGTACGCAGCGGCCGCTCGCGCAGCTGCGGCCCACCGCCAACCTGCCCACGCATACCATCACCAGGAACAGCTCAGGTACCAACAACCAGGTCTACGATGTAACGTTGTCAGGTCAGCGAAGGCCTGAGCTCCGGCGCATGGTTCCCCAACCCTCGTCTGCCACCGTATCCGGTGTCCAGTACGCAGCGGCCGCTCGCGCAGCTGCGGCCCACTGCCAACCTGCCCACGCACACCATCACTAGGAACAGCTCAGGTACCAACAATCAGGACCTTTAGGCAAAGTCAGAATTTGAAAACGAAAACGATGTTCGAAAACGATAAAATGTATGGAATCACGTGGTCGATTAACATCGTCATCGAAAGTTCATAGAGAAAACATAACGAAATCATAGAGTAACGAATTGGTTTATCGCTTACTTCTATACATTTGACGTTCGCTTTCACTTTAATGACGGCAGAAAATTATTTTTTGTATCTGTAGAAACGATTACATGCATACATACATAGAATCACATCTTTATCCTTTACGAGGTAGACAGAGCCAAGAGTCGTGAGACTAAAAATGAAACGATTACAAATTTATATATCGTATCGCTACGAATCAAATGTAATTTTGTCTAAGCTTTCAGGTCTAAATGTGTTCAGTTATGAGCCATTATTATTATTATTTACTCTGTGGGGACGCCAGCGCGAGCACCAGACGGGTGATCAGTCCACTTATGCTGGGACCATTTCACCCAATTCCCCGAGACCCGTATAGGGTTTTGAGTTACCTGGTAACTCACGTTGGTGGCGACCCATTGAATCTACCTGTTACTTTGCAGAATTTTAACATCTGCCCTATTGTAATGTTGCTCAGATCATCCTCAGATAGGACGTCTGAGCCTAATACTTCTCTCCTTGCAGCGGCAAATGCAGGACATTCTGCTACTAAGTGAAAGCTAGTTTCCTCTTCTTCCAGGCAGCTGGGACAAATGGGATCGTCCATTTGCTTAATCACTGTCAAGTGTCTGTTCAGTTGACAGTGTCCTGTGAGGATTCCTATAATGAATTAGAATCATTATAGGAATCCTTCCTTTCATTATAGGAGTTCTTCCTGCTCAATTTGAGCAGGTGTTTTGATTTCTTTTGGTCTGCTGCTTTGATGAAGATTTTAGATTGTCTTAGACTTCTAGTTCTTCTCCATCTTCTATTGGATTCTACTTTCATTCTATGCTTGATGACGCCTTTCGTTATCCCATAGGCTATGGGAAGTCTGGGTTCAGGTCCCACGAAGGTTTCATCTGCTCCTTTCCTAGCAAGTTCGTCTGCTCTTTCATTGCCAGTTATGCCTCTATGACCTGGAACCCAGGCCACAGTGACCGCAGTATTGTTGGCCAGCCTGTTCAGAGCATCCTTGCATTCTTTAACTAACGCCGACGTTGTTTCTTCTTTATCTAGTGCTTTTAGCGCTGCTTGACTGTCACTGTATATGATGACTTTTTCCGTATTGTCGGGCCATTCGCTTATAGTGTTCACACACTCTAGGATTGCGTTTATTTCTCCTTGGAACACGCTAGCGTATTTACCCAATTTTACGGTTCTTTCATATTCTGTACCGTCCTGATGTGTGATCAGTATGCCGGAGCCAGATAGCTTTGTGGATTCTTTCCTGGAGCCATCAGTGAAACAGGTTGTCGCGACAATGCCCGCCTCATCTGCGACTTCCCAGTCTTCTCTGGTACCTATTTTGTCAAAGATCCTTGCTTTCCTGATGAGATCATTATTTGCTAGGATCATTGACAGGTTACCTATATATTCGCGTTCTATTTCCACGTGACCTTTGTCTGTGTGTATCCCTTTCCAGAGTTTATGGCTTTTTATCGAAACCATTGCTCTGTTGCCCTCCTTTTTATTTCTATGTCCAATGGATTTAGACCGAGGGCCATTTCTAGTGACGCCGTCGGGGTTGATTTCATCACCCCCGATACCATCAGTCCAGCCAGTCTTTGGACCTTGTCTAGTTCCCTTTTGTTGGTACTTTGAGCAGCTTTATGCCACCACACTATGGCACCGTGAAGAATTCTTGGCATTATTATTGCCTTGTATACCCATATGGATATTTCGGGTTTCATTCCCCAGGTTCTTCCTATCGCTCTTCGGCACTGCATCATGGCCACTTTCGCTTTTGCGCAAGTGTCCACGATGTGAGACTTGAAGGTAAGTGTGTCGTCTATGATAACACCCAGATACTTGATTTCTCTTACCATCTCTAGATTGGTGTTATTGATTTGGATAGGAGCAGGTAACGACTTGTTCCTTTTGGTGGTAAATAAAACGAGCTTGGTTTTATTTGGATTCAAATTTAGTCCCTTGCTCCTACACCATTCTAGGGTTACTTTTAATCCTCTATTCATAATATCTCTTATGACACTAAGAACTTTTCCTGATACTAGAAGTGCACCGTCGTCTGAATATACTTGTGTGTATATGTGCAGTTTGTTTAGTTTTTGGATAAGTTCATCTATAAGCAGACACCACAGGAGGGGTGAAAGACAACCACCTTGTGGGAAACCCCTCTTTGCTCTTATTGTATGTGTGGTGTTTGCTAGCTCCGCAGTGATTGATCTATGTTTCAGCATGTTTTTTATCCATCCTGAAATCTGTTTATCTATACCCTCTCGTTCAAGAGCTTGTTCTATTGATTCCGGGGTTGCTTTATCGAATGCTCCTTCCACATCGAAGAAACACCCAAGGGCATATTCCGATTCGCTAATTGATCTCTGAATCCGTGTCACTATGCTATGGAGGGCAGTCTCTGTAGATTTGCCCTCCATATATGCATGTTGATTTCCATGTAGTGGATTTGAGGTCTTTTCTATTTCAGTTCTTATTTGTTTGTCTAAAATTTTCTCTATTGTCTTTAACATAAAGGAGGAAAGGCTTAAGCACCTGAAAGATTTCATTTCTTGGTACGAGCTTTTTCCCGGCTTTGGAATGAAGACTGCTCTTACCTCTCTCCAACATTTTGGTATGTAGTTGGTACCGATACTGCTTGAAAACAGTTTCAGTAGGTCTTCTATAATATACTTCAATGCTATTTGGAGCATTTTCGGGATAATCCCGTCCGGCCCAGGTGATTTGTAGGGTTGGAAGGACTCCACACTCCATTCTATCCATTCTTTTGTTATGACCGCTGTAGCACCTCCGGAGTAGGTCACCGTGGTCATTTCTTCATCGACGAAGTCCACGCATTCGGGAAAATGCGTGTCCATCATGTTCTTTAAGATTTCTTTTGGGTTAGTAATTAGAACTTTATCCTTCCTAATGCTACCTAGTTGGCTGCTTCTATCCTTGGCGAGTACTTTCACCAGTCTTGCTGCTTCAGGGTAGCTGGAGATTTCCCCACTATAGACTTTCCAGCCTCCCCTGTCTTCTTTGCGACAGTCATATTTAAATGTGTTTCTATCTTGTCTATACCTCTCCCAGCTCGCATTGTCGTCCTTGTTCTTTAGGGCGACTCTGAGAGCTCGTTTGGTTCTTTTCCTGGCTTTTTGCAGTGACTTATTCCACCATGGTTGTCCCTTGCCTGGTTTGATCACCGTCAATGGACAAGCCTTGTGGAATGCCTCTTTCAGGGCATTATTAAGTCTTTCAGCTTCTTTGTCTAGTTCTTCTTTGCTTCTGAGAGCCATTGTTTCCCCCGGGACCCATTTTTTCATTTCGTTTTCGAAGATGTCCCAGTTCGTTTTTCTGGCATTCCTTATTGTAACACTATCACATACACAGTCTATGTTGAACGTTATGCGACGATGGTTCGAAAAAGCGTCGGATTCATCGACTGTCCAATTCTTGACAAAGGTACTTATTTCGCGTGTCGATATGGTGATGTCAAGCACCTCCTCGCGCGCGCGTGTGACAAAAGTGGCCACATTCCCTATATTTAAAATTTCTAGATCAGAGGCAACAATAAAATCCAAAAGCAGATCTCCCTTCTTGTTGCAGTCCGTGCTGCCCCAGGCCAAATGGTGGGTGTTGGCATCAAGGCCTACAACAATCTGGGTGTCCTTACCTTTGTACATCCTTATCACCTCTTCTAGCTCCTGGGATGGCGGTTTATAATCGGTCTCACTGGGTAAGTAAGCCGAAGCAAGCGCCACTCTTGATTTCTTGTTCTTCTCCCTTTCCACAGTGATTTCCACTGTAACAAGGTCTCTGTAACATAGCGTTTCTATTAGTCCTAATGATCTGACCCTGTTACTTGCAAAGATGCACGTCCGGGGGGTTGCTCACCATCGTTGTGATAGAAGAGTTTCCTCCCAGGGAGCCGAGGCCAACAACACGTTTGTTGGCCACGTATGGTTCTTGTAACAGGGCGATGTCTATACCCTTCTCAACCACATACCGGTTAAGTTCTGTCATAGCCTCTCGGCAGTGGTGAAGGTTTACTTGAAGAATTTTTATAGTGTTTGTGTGTTTTTTATTTATGGTGTGACCCATTGTGTAATGTGTGTGTGTGTGTGTGTGTTAGAAGTACACACACCAAATATGCTATGTCCCGTTCTAATTAGACTCGGGGTCGTCTAGCAGATCCTCCTCCAGTATACGGGACTCCTCGAAGTCCATATCAAGAGGAGGCAGCTGCCGCGACTCCCGGTCTTCATTAGGACGGGAACTTTGTGGCGTAAGGCTGCCAATCGCCTGGTCAGGCTTTCGACCGCTTCCTGGGACCGCCTTATAGGTACCCATCAGCTGGTCAGATCCTTTACCGGCAATCGGCTGCCTGCCACCGCAACTGCAGGAGCACAAGTGCTCGTCCGTCTGTACGTCTATGTCTCTGGCTTTAAGTCCAGATCCTTCTTTGCCGGAGGGGCACTCTTCTTCGATGTGCTTGCCCTTGCCGAGGACTTTATAAGTCGCGCCTGAACCTGTGTGGCCTGGAAATTTAGCCACACATGGTCCTTAATGATGTCCGGAGGTATCCCGACCACAAGTCGCGTGCCCAGGGCAAAACGCTCCTTGTGGATCAGGGACCACTCCGGAATCATTAGGTGCTCCTTATAATCGTTCTGGCCCACTAGCAATTCGAGTGGGTCAGACGGAATCTCATCCTCTTGGCCGGGCAACCAAATCGAAGCCCTTTCTCTGTCCAGAGGACTTACTTTAAGACAGACCTCGCCGAGCCTGCCAAAGTCTAGGCCCAGGAGCCAGCCCTTCGCCTCCTCGGTCATGGGTGTCACAAGGAAGAACCCTTCCGACACCAAGCCCGAGGTGGCGAACGCCAGCTTCCGGCCCCCGACCTTGGCACGCACCGCGGTCTGTATATGCTCCGTCAGTTTCTTCCTGATGGAGGACGCCTCCGCCTCTTCAAGCGAAACCCCGTCGCTTCGGTGTATCATCACGGCGAGATCACTCTGCTCTTTAGCGGAGCAGCGTGGTCCCTCCGTGCGACCATGCCCTCGGTTCGGTCGTTTCGCCGGAAGTTGCTGGGACGGTCCTTCATCAGGGCGTTATGAGCCATACTTCATACTATCATCATACTAAAAAGAGGAAGTGTTTGTAAGTTTGTTTGTAGGGGGTAATCTTCGGAACTACTGAACCGATTTCAAAAATTATTTTACCAATAGAAAGCTACATTATACCTGAGTGATATAGGCTGTCAATTTATGTATGTCCGACATACGACATACGAGTTACAGACGTCGCCCTCGCCTTAATGCTATGGACACACTGACGTGAATTCCGCGCCGCGTGCGAAACGTATATATGTGCGTCTAGCTCACTCCTTAGAGCAACTTTAAGTCTCTCGCTCTAATTTCGCACGCGGCGTGAAATTCGCGTAAATTTGACCAAAGCTGAAAAGCCCTAGACCGGGTTTTTAAGCTCTGGTTAAACCTACATAAACTACATAACATAATGTTAAATTCACAGAAAACTTTATTACAGATCAAAAACTTTATTACAATATTACAGGTCGGCAGCGTCTATCGTCGCTATCAGAAGACAGCAACGCTGCCCCACTGTTGGCCCGCTGCAGCTTCGGCATGTACGTGGGCAGTGGGGCGAGCCCAGTCACGGCGCTGTATCTGATGGCGGCCAACGGCTGCCTCTTACATCTGGTGTTGCATCCTAGAGCCAACCACAGTAAGTGTCTTATTGAGTAGGTTGCAGTAAGGGCGGATCCAAGATTTTTTTGGGGGGAGGGCACAAGGCAATCCAGTGGCATAGTAGGCATGCTAGGCAGTTGAACGCCTTGAGACGAATTCCAAACTAAAAAGACGGTGGAATCAAAAAGGGGAATTTTGCCGCTCTGCTAATGGAGGCTAATGGATTTTTTCTTTATCCTAGTTTAGGGGGGCGCGAGCCCCCGTGACCCCCAAATCCGCTACTGCTAATAATAACTGATATCTGTGTGTATTACATTTTCGTAATTTTCTTTCCGCAGGTATTCCCAAAGAGAAAGTATGCGACGAGTCCCCCATAGAGGTGGAAGTGGAGGCGGCGCTGCAGTGGCCGCTGCAGCGCCCCCCCGCGCCCGCGCAGGACCTGCTGGCGCCGCTCCCGCCCTCCAACCCGCTGCTGCAGCCGCACTACACGCCGCCGGTCCGTATTGTGATGCGACACCACACTAACAGTATGCGACAGTCCCCCATAGAGGTGGAAGTGGAGGCGGCGCTGCAGTGGCCGCTGCAGCGCCCCCGCGCCCGCGCAGGACCTGCTGGCGCCGCTCCCGCCCTCCAACCCGCTGCTGCAGCCGCACTACACGCCGCCGGTCCGTATTGTGATGCGACACCACACTAACAGTATGCGACAGTCCCCCATAGAGGTGGAAGTGGAGGCGGCGCTGCAGTGGCCGCTGCAGCGCCCCCGCGCCCGCGCAGGACCTGCTGGCGCCGCTCCCGCCCTCCAACCCGCTGCTGCAGCCGCACTACACGCCGCCGGTCCGTATTGTGATGCGACACCACACTAACAGTATGCGACAGTCCCCCATAGAGGTGGAAGTGGAGGCGGCGCTGCAGTGGCCGCTGCAGCGCCCCCGCGCCCGCGCAGGACCTGCTGGCGCCGCTCCCGCCCTCCAACCCGCTGCTGCAGCCGCACTACACGCCGCCGGTCCGTATTGTGATGCGACACCACACTAACAGTATGCGACAGTCCCCCATAGAGGTGGAAGTGGAGGCGGCGCTGCAGTGGCCGCTGCAGCGCCCCCCCGCGCCCGCGCAGGACCTGCTGGCGCCGCTCCCGCCCTCCAACCCGCTGCTGCAGCCGCACTACACGCCGCCGGTCCGTATTGTGATGCGACACCACACTAACAGTATGCGACAGTCCCCCATAGAGGTGGAAGTGGAGGCGGCGCTGCAGTGGCCGCTGCAGCGCCCCCGCGCCCGCGCAGGACCTGCTGGCGCCGCTCCCGCCCTCCAACCCGCTGCTGCAGCCGCACTACACGCCGCCGGTCCGTATTGTGATGCGACACCACACTAACAGTATGCGACAGTCCCCCATAGAGGTGGAAGTGGAGGCGGCGCTGCAGTGGCCGCTGCAGCGCCCCCCCGCGCCCGCGCAGGACCTGCTGGCGCCGCTCCCGCCCTCCAACCCGCTGCTGCAGCCGCACTACACGCCGCCGGTCCGTATTGTGATGCGACACCACACTAACAGTATGCGACAGTCCCCCATAGAGGTGGAAGTGGAGGCGGCGCTGCAGTGGCCGCTGCAGCGCCCCCCCGCGCCCGCGCAGGACCTGCTGGCGCCGCTCCCGCCCTCCAACCCGCTGCTGCAGCCGCACTACACGCCGCCGGTCCGTATTGTGATGCGACACCACACTAACAGTATGCGACAGTCCCCCATAGAGGTGGAAGTGGAGGCGGCGCTGCAAGAACGCAATGAGGGATTTTCCGAGACCCAAATTAAAAAAAAAATAGTTCCAGACGACTTCATAGATGGCGCTTAAGTAAAAGGCGAGAGAAAAAGTTCCATACAAAAAGTTAGGTAGTAAGAAAAACATCTAAAAAGTATCAATATTGTGATTTGTGCAACTGTCAAACTGTTATGTGATTTTTTTCTGCCTCTGGCTAGCAATAAAAAGCGCACAATATAGGTACAACCATTATTACGACTCGGCCTTCAATAAAACGCCATCTGTTGAGACTTTTTATACTGTTTTTTTCTTAATTTAGCTGTCAGAAAAATCGCTCATTGAGACACGACATTTACGTTTGTAATTAGTAGAATCGGCCCCCTGGTGACCTGCTATACAGATATCTTTGATACCTAGTGTTGGCGCCACTTCTCCACAATATCACTGACTTGATGAATAAATGATTTATTTATGTTGCCAAGGCCTCTATTAGATTCTAAGCACTAAGTGCTGTGAAGATAAATATAAATTATTTTTTTTTTGGTTTTTTTTTTAAAGAAGAATACTGGCTGATTTTATTTTTTCTGTGTACAGAGCTGCGCAGACATGTGCATGAGCGAGGAAGAACGTTGGCTGTCTCAAGTTGAGATCGTGACGCACGCCGGCCCTCACCGCCGGTTGTGGATGGGACCACAGTTCGTGTTTAAAACTTACAACTGTACCGGGTATGATTTTATTTAAAGAAATTATATGATAAAAAAAGATCGAGGAAACTGGCGAAACACTGTCGATGCCCTCTGCCCCACATGGGGGCCATAGGACTCAAATCATATGATAAAAAAAAATGCAAACCAGATAGTCATTTTACATAGTTTTACTGCCGCTTGATCTTTTCCAAGAGTTATTATATATTTTTATCTAATTTAGGATTGTAATTTTAACAAATGTCAAATAGTATTTAAAGATAATACATCTGTCTCTGTCGCTCTCATATCGAATGTATAATTTCATCCTGCTCTTAAAATTAGCATTCTAAATTAGACAACACACATTGGTACAGTCATAATTACCACGCCTTTTCCCCGTGGGAGTAGGCAGACTAGCGATTTCTACTTGCTACGATCATTATATACAGATCTCTCTTGCTTCCTCTACACTCCTCACTCTCTTCATAAAATAGACAAGGCTAAGGTTTTCAGGATTTCATAGAATATTAAAACAAGAATCGAGCTACCTATTTGCCTATATTCACAATATTTTTCTTTTTGATATGCGTAAGCTATGCGGCCAGTTTCATTTAAACTAATTTCATAAATATGTACTTTTCACTTTTTTTTTTCTTTTAAATTATTCTAAGCAGCCAGCCCAGTAATTATGAGTTTATTCGAATTTTGTGTTTATTATTTGATTGCAGGTCGAGTTCATCGCTATCGGAAGCGGAAACCGTGGACGTGGAGTTCCACAACGTGGCCCGCTCCAACCCCGTCAACGTGCCCGCCGCGCGGCCCATCGTGCCTGTGCTCATCGACTCCGGCTCCAGTGAGTACCATGTGGGACATTGATGTCGAAATGACAGTCTATTTTTGACATTTTGACTCAAAATGACGATGATGATAAATAAAATAGAAATCATTTAACGTGGCCTAAATGACCTTTAGTAAAATGAGTCCATTACGTGTAGGTATCATAGGCTTAGTAAAAAAGATTAGACCCGGCAGAACAATCTATATACAAACAGTAGTTATGCGGCCGGTCGCTATGTTTTGTCACTATCATTAGTACACGCAGGCCACCATCTTTGTGCCAAATCCTTTGTCGGCGCCGGCTTTAGGTAAGCACGATTTTTTGTAGTATGTCATGTCTATTCTTTTTTCCTTCATCTGAGGTAGGTTACTAGCGTCACTTTCTAATGAAAATTATTGCTAAATGATAATTTCTGCCAATTAAAAAAAAGTTATTTCTATGTCATTAGATAATGATAAATGTTTCTTCTTATATCTTTAAAAAAATTGAAACAAAATTGATTGTTAATTTATAACAACTCGAAATAAAATCGTATTTCGAATATGAATGCAAACATTTCCGTATCCTCTCAGGTTCGCTGGAGCAGTCCCCGTCAGACGGCGGGCGGCGGCGCTCGGCGACGGACGGGCGCGCGCCGTGCGACCTGCAGCTGCGCGAGGACCTCGCCGAGGCCATGCGCGAGGACCACGGTAACTGACGCTTTATATTTCCTACTTGTAGGGTCGGTATAGTCTGTTAAGTCGCTCCACCTCGTTCCTGTGTGTCGTCCTGCGAGGACCACGGTAACTGCCGCTTTATATTTCCTACTTGTAGGGTCGGTATAGTCTGTTAAGTCGCTCCACCTCGTTCCTGTGTGTCGTCCTGCGAGGACCACGGTAACTGCCGCTTTATATTTCCTACTTGTAGGGTCGGTATAGTCTGTTAAGTCGCTCCACCTCGTTCCTGTGTGTCGTCCTGCGAGGACCACGGTAACTGCCGCTTTATGTTTCCTATTTGTGGGGTCGGTACACTCTGTTAGGACCTTGTCCAGAAGGGGCGAATTCAAATCAAATCAAAATTTCTTTATTTCTCACAACAATACATCATTACTAGAGCAAAGAAACATGCTTGTGGTAGAAAACCTCGCTCTTCTATAAAATCTTTACTATTACATAACACATTCGTCGAATTCGTCGCGAAACGTTTCGTTAGCGAGATACTAGACAGCAATACATCGCATCCACTAGCATCGCGCGAATTCTAAATACGCGCGAAAATCGCGTGCACTACGCCAGAATCTCGAGATACTAGGGACTCCTTGTTGCGTCCAGTTTAACGCGCGAACTCCGCCCCCAAATTCGTATTCGTCCTCAAATGCTCGTACGTTGGTACGCTCTTTCTGTACGCAACGGTCGCGCGTAATTCGCGACGAATTCGCCCCTTCTGGACAAGGTCTAAGTCGCTCCACCTCGTTCCTGTGTGTCGTCCTGCGAGGACCACGGTAACTGCTTCTTCTTTACATGTTTGTTAATGGACGATTTTCCGAGACACAAATTTAAAAAAAAACTAATTTAAAAAAAATAAAGAACACGACTGACAACTCACATAGCCTATGTCACTTGGAGAAATGCAAGGAATCTAATAATACCTCTCAAATCAAAATCTGCTCCGCCGTTCAGGACTTATGGTGGGATAAAGAAACGTACATACATACCTACTTACATACATGAACCCTAAAAACATAACACTTCTATTTTGGTCAGTCGTGTAAAAACAAATAGTTCCAGATGACTTTATAGATGGCGCTTAGTATAAGACAAATTTAAATAAAGAAAGGAAAAGTTTTCTGCCTCTGATTGACAAGAACAAGCGCATTAATTACATACAGCCATTATTACTACTCTGCTATCATAAAACGCCATCTATTGAAATTTTATTACATCGATTTTTTTTCTTAATATGACCTGTCAGAAAATCGTCCATTAGGGTTATCGTACGCTCACTAGTTGGCGCCACTGGCGAGGAGGGTCATGTCAATTGTACAATACTGTCGTCTGAATTTAACGACCACCGTGGCTCAACGGCACACCAGAAGTCCTGGGTTCGATCTCCGGTCGGGTCAATATATATGGAAAATGATCTTTTGCAGATTGGCCTGGGTCTTGGAACCACGGTAGCTATTATATTTATTTCAAAATTTAAAATAAAATCGACCTAAACGTAACATGTATACTCATGTGTAACATTTTATTCATTACATCTTGTCAAATTTTCAAAAATGTTCTGAATCTCCGGGATTAAAGTAAACCGAGGAATTTGGTTCCGAATAATGCACTAGCATTTGGCCGTTATTAAATGCAATGATTTACAAAATAATGCTACAACACCGCTGGCGCCGGTCGTTCTGGCGAATATTTTTATGGTTAAAGTAAAAAATCGAAACTGATCGTGTTAAAGATCAGTTTGTTTCGATACGTTTTCGTTTCGCGTGTGTTCCTGTGACAAGAACGCCGAGAGCGAAGCATATAATGCGGAGGAGTTTACGAAGAAAGCATTACCGCCGCCGGCCCCAACCGAAGCCTAAGGCACCATCGCACAATGCGACATTCCCGCTTTCGATATACTCCAGTCAAATTAGGTGCGAAATTGATACAAATTTGATTTAGTCTGAAATTTCTTTCAATATCCCGTTGAATTTAATCAGTGATGATAATTTAGATAAATATTGCATTTTTTGTGATCACTTAAAAGCTGTTTCATTTTCCGAAATATGATCAAATAAGTGGGAAAATGACTATCTGTACTGTTCACAACATTTTGTACAATACTTCAAATATAGTATTCTGAAGTTGATTGTAAAATGTGTGTGACAGAACATTAGAACAGAGCCAAAAGTATAAATATTTGAAAGGATTTCTAACATCCATAAATTTTTTGAGAGAATTTATATCCCAAATAAAAATATACATAAACCTTCAGTAGTCCGATTCCGATTTCAATCCTCATTTGACTGGTCCAATGCTTTTTTCCAAATCTCCTCCGCGATTGAGATTAACGTGGTTGCCTTCGGTTTCGATAGGGCGGTCGCGGGCGGCGAGCTCGGAGCGGCCGATGCTGTCGCGGGGCGTTACACGAGCTGTGGACCCCGCCGGCTGCGTGGTGGCCGCGGCGACCGGAAGCTGCCCGCCGCCGCTCGAGCCCGACGCAGACACGCGGCCAAATGATGACGAGGCCCGCTTCCGGCCGGTCGTGCGCGCGCCCGCCCGCCTCGCGCCCGAGCCCGTGCTGGCACGACCTTTGCCGCGCGGCACCACCATCCCTGTCCAGACCTGCGTCGCCCACGACGACCCCGAGCCCGGCCCTGCGCTGCCCCTCGCCACGCACGTACTTATACCCGCAGCTTTACAACACACAGAGGTCGACGCGTGGTTGCACGAACGAGCACTGCCATCGGGCCCGGCTGACCCCGACGCCCGACCTAGATCTAATAAATCTCCCACCGAGTCCAACGCTGGCGATCGGATTAGTTCTAAGCTTAAAGATAAGGGTAAGAATGATGATGTATGTGAAGTACGTAGTAAAAATAAGGAAGTCAAATGTAATGTTGCTAAAAAAAGAGAGTCTAGTGTAGCTAAAGAGATCGAGAAATCTAGTGTACCTAAACAAACTGCAGAATCTGACGTTAAAATGATTAATGAAACGAGTGTTGTACAGAATTTCTCTGAAGACGTCAAGGAAAAAGTGTAGCTAGGGAAATCAGGAAGTTTGTTGACGAAGGAAACAAAGAGTATAAAGAGAAAGTAATCAGAGAGTCTAGTATAGATGAAAAAGATAGGGAATTTAGTGTAGCTAAAACAGTCAGGGAATCTAGCCCACCTAGAGACAAAGCAGAGGTGAAAAATCTTCGAGAACCTAGTATTACTAGAGATCTCAGTCGCTCTAGTGTAAATAAGGAAGTTAGGAAATCTAGTGCAGAAGACATTAAAATATCTATCGATAAAGATGTCAGTTCGCCTAGTTTCACTAGGGAAACTAGGACAACCAGCGATTATAAGGAATCTGTAGATACGAAGAAGTCTGTAAAATCAAGTGACTCAAAGGAAATTAGAGAGCGCAGCCTACCAAAAGAATCTAAAAATCAAAAAGAAATAAAAAGATCTCGTGAAGTGGAGGAATCCAAGCAAACAAAGGAACCTAAAAATAAATCACTTCAGCCTGCGAAAGATTCAGAAAAAAGAGTTGAAAAAGATTCAGCAAAAAGAGTGGATTTAGAAACGCCTGTTAAAAAAGAATCTACTGATGTTAAAAAAGATCCCCTAGTGTCATTATCGTTGCCAATTAAAATAGAAAGTTCCGAAAGTAAATGTAAGGACTGGAGAGACCGCGATATAAAGACTGAAGAACAAGCGTGGGATATGCTCCTTAATGAACCTGAAAAAACAGTGGTTGCTAACGTTAGCCAACAAAATATAGATAGTGATAAGATTACTGGAGAATCAAAGCCTAAATCTAAGAAAAATCGTAAAAATAAGAAAGCTCAAGATGATCTCCAAGCGAAAACCGATGAAGATAGTTTTGTAGAAATACATGCGATTGAAGATAAGCAACAGCCCTATAGCAGTGATTTAGTATCAATCTCCACTCCCTATGAAGAAATAGAACCATCCAGTTTTTACCTTTCTAAAACAAAGAAGGCACGTTCTCCTAAAAGTCCTGCGTCTGAAAAATGTGAGAGTATCGGAGAAAAATATTTTGATAAGCCAAACAGGGAAGAACTGCAATCTGTAAACGATTGCATGTCAAAGCCTAGCAACATTGAAAATATTTCATTTGACGACGAAATTTTGGCAGATTTTAGTTCCCCTGTTAAATGTGAGGGAATATTTGTTGAAAATCGTCAAACAAAATCTGAACCACGTCAAGATGAGACACGTGATGATGGTTCATACTTAACAACAAAGAACTGGCCCAATACAAAGAAAAGTAAATCTTTGTCACCCTACGGTGATGATCGTAAAATAAAGGAGAAATTTTCAGAAACAGAAGTAAAAGACGTATATGTAATAGATACTAGCAAAGATGATTTCCCTGACATTCAAATTACAAGAGGAAAATCGCGTAAATCTCCTCAGCCAAAACCAGCTGATAAAAAAGGTTCAGCAATTGAAGTACCTGCTAAATCTGCAACTGAAATACCTGTTAAACATTCGGTGAATGAAGTGCCTGTTAAATCTTGGAGTTCTATTGCAGCTTCCAAAAGTGTCAAAAAAGTTGAACCTGAAGAAAAAAGAGAAAATACTGAGGTAAAAAGAGAAAGCGTTTGTTTACGCGATGAGCTTAGAGATGCCGCGGGCAAAGCAGATGGCAATACGTCTTCCAAAGTGTCTCTTCAGGATAAGTTGATTGAATTATGCAAGAGGACGGATATTATGGTCGCAGAATGCGATGCGCCTTCGGAACTAAACTTTGTAGAAGAACATCATGCGGTCTTACAAGACTTACCACCTCTCGAGCCGCTAGACTTCGGCCTAGATGATTTCAAATTAGAAGTCATGAGAGACAGCCTTTTGGATGTAAATGACACAAAGTTGACGAGTCCTATTTGCAAAATTAATATAGACGATATACTGTCGTCTATCAAAGAAACGACAAGTAGAGTTATAGAGTCGAGTACATTCAACTTGATAGACCTTGAAAAGGTTCCTCCTAAGAAAGAGAAGGGTTTCAGTGTTATAGAAAGTGATAAGATAACGTCGCAAGAGGTGAAATTAGATGACGACTCTAAGTCTGAGGAAAAAGATGGCGAGATAATGGAGAAGTCGTCGGACGATGACACGGTATCTCCTGTCATTTCCACGGACAGCGACAAGGAAGACAAAAAGGGAGCCGCGGCGACTGTTGTACTGCCTTCTTCAAAGCAATCTACTAAGTCTAAGAAATCGCGTAGGAAGAAGAAATAATATCAGACAATGTGTTCACTTATTTTAATCGGTTTAGTATTTTTCATGTGTTGCTTTGTAAAGTTATTAATTCGATTAGACGTAACAAAATTGCTGCTATTATTGTAGTTATTAGTTAAGGGAATGGGCAAATTGATAAGCACGGGTAAAAAACAAAAAAAAGTTTAAGTTTAATTAAAAAGCGTGCTATAAGCCTAAGACACAGTTGAGTAGGCATTAAAATAATACTTTAAATGTCTTGGATTTAGTAGTATTATATTATTGTCATATCGAAAAAAAAATACATAAAAATGTAAAAAACTAGTAAAATAACAAAATTAAAAAAATCTTGACATTGGGATTTTTATTAAGGAACTTTCAATAAGGACATCACTTCAAATATGTCTGATTTTTATTACAAAGACAGATTGGAGTTTTTTCTCGTCAAATTGTAATGTCTGGATGAAAAAAATAATGAAGTCCGTATAATAATATGTAACTTAATAAAAATCGCAATGTCCACTAAAGTTTATTGTTTAATTCGAGTTACTATCACAGAGTTTTGGATTGTCAAATAATTATCCTGTTTATAAAGCGATCAATCGAATGTTTTGTCGGAGACACTTCCACATATCTGTAAAATACCTTAATATGTAACCATTAAACTGCTTAAAAGACCGATAGTTAACTCGGATTAAAAATGTAACTTTAGAACAGTGCTTTTCAGTACTTATCTCGTTTTAGTTATAAATAATGATGTATATTAGCTGTAGTGACCACGCCTTGTAGAAGCGCCTACAATCGTAACAGCAATAGTAAGGTTATTTTAAGGCCAGTAGTAGTTGCAATACCTCGTTCCACTATTTTAGCATACGCTGAGATGAACAGAATCTCTTATAAATGTCAGATGAAACTGAAATATTCTGTTATTTCGAAAACAAAGAACATTGAACTTTATCTTCTCTGTAGAAAGTTTCTTTTGTTTTCTTTAAAAAAAAAAATCTTTCATGAGATTAATTAGGTACTGCTTTTGTGTAGATTAGTCGAACTTGGAATAATCGACTCATTTAGATAAACTTACCCCTACATATTATAAGATATAGTCCCCGCCGCGTCTGCTCGTTTTCGATAAACTCATAAACTACTGAACGGATTTTCAAGCCAGGTTTTCGCCAGTATTTGGGGTAGGAATCTATGATCATGACTCATGAGGAAGGTTTTGGTGTATAATTTGCGCTGGTGAAGCCGCGGACGAAAGTAAGTTCAATACATTTTTCTCTTGAAGTCAGCGTAACTCCTATATAATATTTCCCTGTAAATTTAAATAAATGTAAATGTGGGATCGTTTTAATTTTATTCGAAGTTACATTTGCGCTTCGTACTCTTCTTCTTCTGAAGTCGGAATGGCTATTCAGATAATTTTAGACCAGTATGTGGCACTATGTGGCTACTCCGTAACCTTTATACTTAGTAAATGAAGTTAGCTATTTAAAAATGGAGGCAATATTGGTATACATCCTTTGCCCCGCGAGGTCTGTGTTTCAACGGTATTTTAAGTTGTAGGTTGTATATGCAATAACCTAGATTAATTTTCTACAAATTGAAGAGAATAGGTTTGTGTGCACATAATAATAAAAATAAAAAAATAGGTATTAACAAAAAAATAACCTGTTGAAACACTAACCCTGGGTTTATTTTTTCATTTTAGTGTTAAAACATTCGTTCATTTAAATAATCTAAAAAAAATAAAGCTATTTATTTTTAGCACGCTGCTGAACATATTTTCGTGGATTAAAGCTTATAAAAAAGACATTCTTCCAAACAAATGCATAAATTAGTGTTTGTGAGCTACTACATACATATATAAATAAATGCCTTATCTGATAACATCCCCTTTTCGTTGGGGTTAAAATAAAGTATGTATAGTATTTAATTTATATTGTCTTTTGAGCTTCTAGCAGGAATGTTGATATTGTATATTATGTAAATTTAATTTCCTGTATGTAGAATATTAATTATTATATCTTAAAAAAAACTATTGATTCGCTATGACCAATTTTGAAGATTTTCTTGAATTCTGTTGGCAGCATTACTTTCTGTTTTATATTAAGATTATTATCATATTATTGATTCGTTTATACCAAATTAGACAATTGTTAGTGTTATTTTTTAAAGAGTATGAACTTTTTTCGACACTATTTTGTACTCAAATATTTGTTACCTCAGTATTATGTTACTATGTATACCCAAAACGTTAAAATGCGTACTGTTAAATTAGTCACCTGGTATATAATACCTTATTTTCTGATCCACGGCTGTCTTATGTACAAATATCTTGTAATAACTTAAAGTATTATTTAAAAGTTGTAATAAACATGTTTTAGTTGTAATACGTTGAATCATGACAAATATTTATTTTTTCTATGCAATTTATGCGTTTGTAATTATTTACGTTTTATTTTGTAATTATGTCATTTTTCTAATTTAAGATACACGTAAGTAGTTGGTGCATAATATTTATATTCATTATTTTGAATAAAACAAAAATAAGATTCATTTAAGAACTATGGAGTCATGATCAACTTTTATTGTATTACTGTTCTATTTTATGCAATCCAAGATTTATACGATCATTGCACGAGTACTCATTATTATAATATATTTGACATCCTATATTGAAAAGTGAACACATTTTTTTTGGCAAAATTAGTGATATGCTCTTCTTAGAATTAAGATAATAAACTGCAATAATAACGCTGTTTTTGCGATGTATAAATAATGTTTTAGAACCAATTATTTTATTTATTAAATTGCAAATTCGGATACATTTGTGTGCGTTGTACGTAAAATATTCACAAAAAATACTTTCGAAATACTCGTACCTAAGCTATGTAGAATACATGTATTTCCATTTTGACAAGAATTATATAAATTAAAAGAGAGTAGATATATTCAGAAATTGTTAACAATGATCTTACGAGAAAAATTCTGTAGGTGTTTAAAAGCGAATACATAATATTTCATTGTGATATCAGTAGTTAGAACATTTAATCCAGTGACATTGGCAGTTTTATAATATCTTTTAGAAAAAGAAAAAGTTAATAACTATATTCCACTTGACTACACTATTTAATGACTGTGCAATCAATTTTTGAAAATAAATAGGTGTATCAAATTGTAAATACCGTTAGATTATAATGAACACGCCAGATTGTAAAGTGTCGATAAATTGAGTCCGGACCGTGCTTCACCTTGGTTCTCCAGCTGGGTGAAGCACGGGGACTTATAAGGTCCCGTGCTCCAACTGATGTCGTTATTGTACAGTGAATCAGTAAATTGTTTTCCCTATATGATTCAAAGCATCTAAACGCTTACAAACTTTTAAAAGTTGCACAGAAAGTTGGAAGAATAGTTTAAGTATTAGGTACCTATTTATTTAAAAACCTTGGTACCTATTTATTTAAAAACGTTAACAATCCTACAAACTGTTTGCAATTTGACGCATTATTTGTCGCCTATTTACAATCTGTCAATTGTCAAATGATATGAGATGGGACGCCCCCAGCGCACCGGTAGGTCATTCTGTGTCCATAGAGTATAAATCAAATTGAATGGTTTGTGCGATCGACAATTTGTCGATACTTTGTAATCTGACGTTTATTTTCAATTTGCCAGTGACATATATACAACTGCATATCAGGTTATATAATTTGATAGTTTGATCAAATGAGCCAAATGAAATCTATGGGGAAGATCACCCAAAAGTTAACTTTTGTTGGGTGATACGGTGTTGAGAAATGTACATGATATGCTGTTGTCTTTACCCATTGCAATTGCTGATGAAGTAAATACTATTTAAACTCAATCGAATTGAGTTTATGTAGTATTTGGTTGAAGTGTTATACCTAGCTTTGCAAAAAATAAATGTATAAATAATAATAAATAAACACAGATGTCGAATATTATTTTACGCTACATAATGTGTGTAGTTATAAATTTTAATGCAAATTGGTTATATTGCTATTTTTAATTATTAATTTGGGATTTATTCTGTTCGAGTCGCGGTCAAATAGTTTTTCATAATATATTATAGAGGAAATTACACGTGCATGCAGTAGTTTAATTTGAAACATGAAACGCATGGCCACACGAGAATCCAACGGTGTTGTCATGCAAATATAAACTTTAAATTACTGTTTAGACGCTTTAGTTTCCTTTAGCATAATGCAAAATGTGCGACTCGCCCCGGCCAGTATAAATCCTACTTTATATTAACGACTGCCATCAATGCTATAATTGTTATAGTATTTTAATGTGCGCGTGACATTATAACTGGGCACTTGAGATATTTATTAGTAGAAAAGACATATTTTGGCACATTGTTCTAAAGCTTGGCAATTAAGACTAAACGAAGACGACACGAAAGCAAAATTGTAAAACTTCTGACATTTTCGAATATTTTAATATTCGGTAAATATGCGGTAATATGCGGTATTTCGGAAATCATTATTCTGTCTTTTTTGCCAAGTTTTATCTAGCCCAAACGAATTGTACCCTGTGCGCAATCAACGGCATACCAAGTTAGGGTGCAACCAAACTGATCGACGGGCCGAATCCCGCGCATCAGCGAATGTCGCGTAGATTGTCGTTAGCGCATTCGATAAGCGACCTTATTCCGCCAAGGTTAATGTATTTTTCTTTGGTCGAGGTTAGTCTGACCGGCTTTAGCCGATTTCGCGTCAATAAGTTTGGTTGCACACTACGCAATCCAGCTTCGAAGAGATAATTTTAAAGCCACATAGAATGCCAAGAGTACGTACTTGATTTGCCGTTGATTGTGTGTTTTATTGACGATATTCTTTCTGAAAGGTCCTATCCATTCAAAGATCATTAGAAATTAAACACTCCAATATCTTGTGATTAAATTATTAGATACCTTTTGCATAAATACAATAGATTTATTAGCCTTTCAGAATGATATAAATTTTAGATTTTTAATCGGTACAAAGTCGCTGTAAATTTTTGCGTGTTAAAATTTAAATTACTTATGTACTTGAATTTGGCTGCCTTCTCGTATTTTGTTGATAATGTTATGGAGTGTTTAAATAGAGTACATACGTGATAATAAAAATGAGAATTCAAAAACAAATTTGAGATTTTATTTTGAAATTACATCACAACTACCCATAGACTTTATTACAACTACCGTTAGGTAAAGCATGACCACATATTAATATTTTGATAATCATTGGGCAACCCATTATTATCGCTTCGTAAACTTAATTCACCTGAGCTAATTTATCTAGGTGAATTAAACATACTTTTAGTAAACTTTAAGTGCCTGGGTGCAGATTATCATATTATTATATTGCATTTTAAAGAAGGAACAAAAATTAATACCATCCATGGAAAAAGATACCTTATGGTGATTGCCGCTTAAGTCGTTGCAAAAAATACGTTTACTCAGCTTGTAATAAGCGTACATGCGTCGCGTTTTAACGGGTCTGTGGTAGATAAATACGAACAGATAGCTCAGTAAGTTTAAAATTAAGTGTATTGAATATATTAATAAAAATATTTTAATATAATAAAATCCTTTTAATTGGTACTTACAGGCATTATATTCCAACTGAACGTTGTATGGTTAATTGTTTACTTCCAGTGATAACTCGTTTCGAGGCGGAGCCCGAGGAGCTGAGCTCGAGCAGCTTCAGCTCGGCGTCGCGCGCGTCACTCGACCCCCTCCTCCCCCACCCCCAGCTGCGGCGGCGACAACCTGCTGCACTTCCCGGGGGACTCTAGCAGCTCTGTATAAAACCGTCTTTTCTATATGCGATTTATCTCGCAACTACAGTCTGTAAAATAAAAGATGAGTCACAGAAATAGTGGGTGAGCCCTATGACTTATATCTCTTTCCACCCAAAGGTTGGCTGGAAGAAATTGCATTTGCGGTAAGCCCGCCTTTGCGTAAACATGCGTATTTACTTTTTGTTACTACTTTGTATGCTCTTTTCTATAAATGTTGCAATAAAGTGTTGATCTATCTTGACAGCAGGATGAAATGATACATTCGAAATGAGAGCGACAAAGGCAGATTATTTTAATACTTTTTGACATCTGTCATAGAGATCAAGCTATATCATGGAAGTAGTAAGTACTTTGTACAACAAGTACTTATTACTTCCATGAGCTATATTTTACAAACTGTAGAAAGGGATGATGTAGGACACCTTTTCTGCATCCCTTTCTAGTTGCAACAAACGAGGGTTATCGCATTTACGTTCACTAGTTGGCGCGTATGGTCATATCATGGAAAAAATAAAAACTTGTTATTAGTTCCATGGTACAATACTGTCATTTGACTTTGACAGCGTTGTACCATCTGACAGATGACTGTTCTCGTAGGTGCTGGCATCTGGAGGAATATTTGAACGCGATAGCCCTCATTGCTAGTTAGATTGCAAAGCGTGTAGGCGTTTTAAAGCGAAACGTTCACGACTTCATTGTTTCCAGGGCGGAAAAAGATTATTTATATCCAAGTCTCAGCAAAGGCAGATGTTACTTTGTTGGAGAGTTGAACTAATAAGGGTTATCCTTTTTCCACTCACTAGTTGGCGCTACTGGCGCGTGAGGTCTGTCAGATAGTACACAACTGACATCAGTTGTCAAATTCAAATGACAGTATTGTACCATGTGACAGACATGACTCGCCAGTGGCGCCAACAGTGAACGAAAATACGACAACCTTCATTTAATGTTTTTACAGTTGTAATAACTGTGATTATAGTCATATTCTTGCGCCAAAATGTGGTTATTCATTATGTAGTAAGTAATAGCCGAATACAGGGTTAACGAGAAGTATCACAAGCATTGGTTCGTAAATCTTGAAGAGAATGTTTTGATAGGAAATATTAAGGGAACACTTCAAAAATAAAAGAAAATGCACTACAATGTCGGCATTTTGTTTTGATTCAATCCATGTAAAGGCAAAGACAGAATATAGGTTTAATTTCATTAACAAGAAAATTAATCACGTATCATTGTATCACGCAGAAATTGGCATTGGGGAAGGCAAAGATATATAAATGTCGCTAGTTGTATTGTAACTTTGGAGACATTATTGCGAGGGATATTATTTATTTCGTGGACGTGAAAAAAGATGGACGTATGTATAGTCTAAAAAATAAAAAACCTTTTGATTGGCTTCACGTTGCCTACTATAATTATATTTTAGGTTCACCTAGAGAATAGGTCTCCAAATTAAAATTCATAATTTCATATAGGTATTTGCAACTTTTTAAGAAAACTTCCAACGCTGAACCAACTTGTACCGCCTTCTGATTAATTTGAAAATTCGAACATTCTTTTTTTTCTGTGCCTTACGTCTTTTTTGTTCTTTATTAATTCTCATTCTGTCAACAATCTTGAGGTCTATTATGACCATTGCTTTATACTACATTGGTAATATGCCGCCTATCTTTTTATACGTCCATGGCTCATTTAGAAATTTAAGATTTTAGTCTTATCAACTAGATCTTCAAAAACAGTAAGTTAAAATTGTCACACACAAACGATTGTATGTTAAAAATTATAAAATAGAATTAGGTAGATCTAGATTTTAGAATTTTGTACGAATAAAAATATGTTGGAGTATTAAAATTGATATAATGAATAAGTTTGGGGCTTCTAAATTTGTAATAATTTGTATGTTTAATGTTAAAAAAAACACATATTTAGTGGTGTGCAAAATATCTAACTTAAAATAATTTGTTCTTACACGTCACAAACACAAAACAAGTTTTTATTTTATGAGTTTCACTGACTGTCCTAATTATAATATTATTTATTTTAAGTTTAATAGTAATGAACCGCCAATTTCAGTTTTTAAATTTTGTTTGATGCATTTGTTTACCAAAACTGTGATATAAACTTAGTAGAAATTATAAACATTGCGTAGGTTTAGAAAAACGAAAAATAGTAACAGTTATGCCCATATCTGTGGCGTAAAGCCTCAAATACACTAGGCAACACTCACTTCTACCAACTAATGTGAAATAGCACATTGTGTTTTTCCCTCAGATCTATTGAATGGAGCGAGAAAGAACTAAATGTTGCGCGTCAATTGTTGCTTAGTTTATTTGCACTTCTGTTCAATTCCCAGCGCGGACAAATATATGATTTATTTTACAGATATTTGTCTATGATTCTGGGTGTGTTGTTCTTGTTTATGGGTTTGTGTCCGTCTGACCAAAGACACAAGCTTACTACTATACTGCAGTGTTGTCTATTTATTTTATTGACTAATTGGTAGAAATATTTTTCATTGTAATTTCTAACATTCCAATTGCACTAACCGAAGAATATCATGAGAATATTTTTATGGTGGATCAAATAAATTGGATTGCTCTTCCGTCAGTCTTCCTGTTTAAATGCTTGAGGAGCCATAAGGAGATATAAGATTGGCTACATAAATTAAATTGATAGAATAATTTATCAACTTTGGTTGTTTATACGATGGCATTTTTCCACTACTCTTGGCCGACACTGATGTTTTTGAAACCGTCATTCTAATGATGACTATTTTTTACAATTGATAGAACATTTTTTTCAATTTTATTCAATGTTTATTTTCAAAGTCGAGTAGTGTTATATTTAATTAAGTATAGTGAGTTAAGGAGATAGTTGTGCAAAACTAGTACTTACTCAATTATTTGATTGACATTGAATATATTATAAATATAATTATATACTTAAAACTTATGATAAGGAGTCATCGCGAAGCGTAGATTTTTATATAAATAAAAGTAGTTGTGTGACCGGCACCTCCCAAATATGTAGACTGAACATTTTGACATCGAGGAATTTGAACCACCGATTTGACAGGACCAAAAGGTCACCGCCAAAGTAATTCATGTAATTTCATTATCGTATTTTTTTAAATAGAGATTGTTTTTTATCATTAAATATATTTTGGAATACTAAATCTTTAGTTAGGTAATAAATGACGCATTTAAAATTAAATATCATTATTTATTGTGTGCATTATGAAAGGAAATTGAAAAAGAAAAGTATTTTTCTGCAATGATATAATGTGGTGATAATATTTCAATTTAATCTTATCACTAAACGCGAAAGTTTGAATATTTGATAATAATCACGCTTCAAGCTCTGAGCGGGCTTTGATATTTGTTAAACGGCATTTCGTGTAACAAATATCAAATTACCTGGATTATTATATAGGGTATCAATTTAAAAGCCCGATATTCCGACGGGAGCGGAGTCCCGAAGCGCAGTTAGTATTTCATATTTTGCTACATCAACTCGTATTTATTTTATGTAAATAAAATCGTGTGTACTTTTATAGCTACAATTTTATTAAACTGATTATCATTGTTATATAAGCAATTTCATACATTATTATATACTTAGCAAATTTTTGTTATTTTTGCTTCAGAAAGTACCAATTACTATATATAGTTTCATATATAAATGTTGTTTGTTTCAGCCTAACTGTAGGCTAGAATAATTTTGTTCTAATGAGGGTAATCCTTTTTCCGCTCACTAATTGGCTCTGGGGATTCCTCCACTCATAGGCGATGGGCTAGCAACCTGTCACTATACCTGAATCTCCATTCCATCAGAGAGCCCACTATTCAGCTAAGCGTGGCCTTCGAGTCTCACGACTCTTGGCTCTGTCTACCCCATAAGGGATAAAGACGTGATTCTATGTAAACTCCATTTATTCTTACCAGTCCTATCATGTAAACAATCTTCACAGTACTTTTTTTGAATTTTGTTGAAAATAAATCAAATATTAGTTCAAACCTAAACATTCTAAAGTAGAACATTTATTTACCACTAAAGTAATTTCCTAATAAGTCTATTTTAATTTATATTGTTGTAAAGTCATAAAAAGACATGGTAAAATTGCTTACATGATAGGACTGGTAAGAATAAATGGAGTTTATGTATGTAATTGGCTCTACTGGGGAGGTCTGAGATAGAGCAGCATTCGGCACGAAGCAAGACTGCGCAGAAACGAAAAAAATGTCCTTAGAGGTGCGGTTTGCGGGGGGAACGGGAATGAATTCACTCGGGCATTCCCCTCGCTCGTCTTACATGCATGTAAGACGAGCGAGTCGACGCCATATCTCTTCTTGTTTCTTGCCGATACCTGTACAATACTGTGATCAGTTGTCAAATTCAAACGACAGTATTGTTCCATCTGACAGACCTCAACCTTGCCAGTGGCGCCACCTAGTGAGCAAAGAAACGATGACCCGCATTTAGGCGCGTAACTAACAAAAATATTTGTTAGAAAGGAGTATGAACTCAGTTATATGATCTCTGGAATCAAAAAAAATAACGTCTAAATATTCTGCAGTTTATTTGATATGAATGGCAATGAGTTATCATATTTATTTAAATTCACCAAGGCCAAAATTGAATTTGAATTCAATATTGGTGCAAGTATCATGATAATGTAATGCCATTTTTATTAAGTTCTGTTGTTATTTTTTTGATTTATTATGACTCCTTTACTATTTTAGTCATGATTAGTAGATATTTCCTTATTATTGTAAATCATCACAATTATCCTAGTTGTTATTTTTGAACACGTTTGTTTTCGTATCAATAATATTTGACATACCTTGTTAGTGATTTAATTTGTGATCATGCAATTTTCACTCTTTTCACAAAGGATTAAAATTCACGATACTATGTAAATAATTGAGTGTTGTGTAACCAAAAATTAAATGACAGAAGTAGCAGGCCTATTGACACGGTAGGTAAATTAAAAACTCCCCTTTACAATCTTTTCTTACTAATAATGCCTCGTATGCTAAGAATATCTACATTGATACCGTTAGAATTAGGCAGTTTTAGCATTCAAATACCTCAAGTTGTCATTGTGTGTATATACTTAAATTAATTAATATAGAAGCCATTTTAATTAATTTATATACCTACAAGTACAAGCCATTATTAATTCAGTAAATTCGGCATATAATAATAGTCTTGTTGGCTTTGGCCCTATGAACGCCTTGGGACCCCATACGGCGTAACGACATAATATTTAAAAAAAAATATTTTCGGTAAATACTCTATAAAAGTGTGTAAAAAAAATATTTTCGGTAAATACTCTATGTAAAAGTTATATGGTCAGAAGACAAAATTATAGAAAAATAGTCATTTTCGTGGTAGTCAAAATTTAAACTGCCTACCGTGTCAAGAAGGCTGATTAGTATCAATAAAAGGTGATGAAAGAATGTGTAAAACGGGTCTTCGAGCTCAGCCATATCGAGGTAGTCATGCTAACGGACTGTGGGCGGAAAATATGTGATGGTTGGATGTGATACGGACGGTAATCGCTAGCCTTAGGATATTTATACATGTGTAAGCTAAATTCCTATATTTTATTAAGACGTGTAGTTTGTAAGTCAGTCTATGTTATTTTTTAAGAAATGCATTACCAATATATTGTGAATTCTCAATAGAATTTTGTTTTATTCAACACGTACATGAAGTATAGGTAGGTTTTTGTTACATTTAAAAAAATATTCATTTCGTATAGAAATATATTTATGGAATGTAATAATACAATAAAAGCAAACAACAAAAATAAAATACTATAAAATAATACAGTTTCTTGACTTACAATTATTTAAACATGAAAAACATCGTAAAAACTACAGATCTATAAAAACAATTAAGTACTTAGAACAAATACCACGAAGCACACAGAAATAATTGATTTATTTCTGTGCAGCACCTACATTATAATAATTATAACATATGGTTCTGGAATGTATTTAAAAATCACAATAAAATGGACGGAGTAAAGTACGAGTATAGTTCGATTCGAATTGAATGGCATCTGATTAGTCATAAGTCGCGTCGCCGCCCGCTCGCTGATAAGTTCATTCAGATATACCTCGCGTCATATAAGATGAACGATGGCGGTTAAGCTGCGAAGTAGGCAATTTATCGGTCTATGCGGTGAGCGCGGGTGGGGCGGGTCTCGTCCGGCGCACGCGATTGGTTCGTCAGTCGTACCCATGCGCAAGACTCCCTCCTCTGCCTTCCAGCGTTCTTTTTAATTGACGCGAATTATACCAGGGCTTGTTACTGATGGGTACCGGTACATAAAGTATATGGAGAATTTGGTACCAGTAACAAACCCTGTCAGATACCTACGCCATTCTTTCGGAATCTTAACTGTAGTAAAACTTATTTCTTCTAAAGTCTACATTACGAGATTACTTTAATACTGTATTAAGGAATGATTAATGATACATATATATTATTTGCTAAACATGTAGCAATGTTTAGCTGTCAATAGTAGGTACAGATATATGGGTTGCTAAAATCATGTTAAAATATGTAGGTACCTACAAATACTACAATCATAATTACAAAAATGTCTTTCAATTCAGTCAGTACCGTATACAGTACAGTATTAAGAAAGTCAAATTGAGATTTGAAATTAGTCTTTTAGATAACATTTGTCTACTAGAAACATTTTGAGATTTTTTTTAACAATTAAATCTATTTCTTGAGAAATCTTAGGTATTCGACGGGAGTAGGCAAGGTTTGACATTACCTGGCCATTATTCTACAAATACATTCTTAGTCTATGGACGGACGAAGTTTCATATATTGTTTACATTTAAAGCCAATTACTATCCCCAATATGCCACATTACAAACACAATAAAACATCAACTATTATATAAAAGGCTGACAGGAGCCAAACAAGACAACTGATTGGGAGCTATGTTACCACATATACAGGGTGTTGTTTTTATCTGAAGGATATATTTAATCCTACTTCTACGGTTGTTCGTGCTCGCATATAACTAAAAAAAATAACTAATTAATTAATTTGTAAATAACTGAAAAAAATCTTGTTTAAAAGTTCATGAAAAATCTCGTAATGAATGGGTGCCCTTGCGTTCAATATTCGCGCGTGTCAATGACCGTTACAACACGTATCAGACGCGCGTTTTTTTGCGTGCTTATTTAAATTGGATGAATATGCAAAAAAATAAGTAGGTATACTTAATTTTTTTTTCAATAGTTAGGTCAGGAATCGAATACCACATATCCTCGTTAAATAAGTCCCTCCGATAAACAATCACCCTGTAGATACACATCTCAAACTTACCCAGTCCGACCCCTGACAGCCTATAAACAAAAAATTCAGTCCTCCTGTCATACACACCGTATATGAACCCTTATAATAAGCACATCATCCTTCACAAATCCATTGGCTAACACATCTTTCACAGCAGCATACTCCGTAAAGCCAAAGCCTCTTCGACAAATATCTGTAGTAGGTTTCTGAAAAGCTAACAAAGTAGAATTGGACATCATAGTGTCTTTCTGTGTGTGGTCGGGGTCGTATTGGTTGACCATCGTGAAAGATATCCGGCCGTTGAAGGGCCAGTCGAGGCAGTCGTCGAATTCTGACTTCATCATGTGCACGTGAAGGGCGAAGCAGAGGGGGTTTTGGGGGGATATGTTGAGACGGACGCAGAATCTGAAACAGTTTTGTATCATAGACTCAAACTATTCATTTGCAAAATAAGGTACAATAGTTCTACAATTTAATTAAGTCCATCTTATCGACCCTTTAGGGTACTTGTATCATAAATTCAAACTTCATTTGCAAAATAACGTACATTAATATGTTTTTCAATTTAATTAAGTCCATCTTATCGACCCTTTACACACCGGTACACCAAATTTTGGTACATTTTACACCAATAGTATCAAAAATGTAAGTATAACAGGAAATAGGATTGTAGAAGGATAAGACCCCAAAGTGGATCTTGGCCTCTCGTATCGGATGCCAAGATCCACTTTGGGGTCACTGAGCCAGCGGAGTAGTAAGTTAGACACATTGTTGTAGATGTAGGGGGGGGGGGGGGGGAAGGGACAAAACCAGTGTGTGGGGTTCCAGCTTTATAAAAATTTGATTTTGGCCCCGTTCCCCCCTTTCCCCTTCTGTAAGGATAGTAGCAAGTGAAAATCGCTAGTCTCTGCCACGGGAAAAAGCGTGATAATATGATGTATGACAAAAACAAGACAAAAATACATGCAGTTATTATATAAGCCTTTTTGTTATAAAATGGTATATAAGAAAAACGTATATAATATGAGTGTAGATATATATAATAAGCTACCTAGTGACATAAAAATATTAAACGGGACATCATTTAAAAATGGATTGACAAAATGGCTATTAGATAAATGTTATTATACCATTAAAGAATATTTTGATCAAGCATAATTTGACATTATTTATTTCCATTAATTTTTTTGTGACATTTTGTAGAGTGAATTTAAGAATTTATATTTTAATTGTATTTTTTGCACGTCTGCTTGCAGACTGAAGACATGAAACTATTATTCTGTATCATCTTTTGTACTGTTTTCTGGCAAATAAACATTCTGATTTCTGATTTCTTATGTTTTATGTAGAAAAAAAAATTACAGCCTTGGCCTTGGCTCGGGCAAAATTAAACATTTAGCATTTTTTAATTGACAAAACCTCAATGCCTCTCTACCCCGTAAAGGATAAAAACGTGGAAATCTGTATTAAAACCATAAAAAGGCTACTTACAAACGAGAATTTATATTCACCTGTATCCATTAGGCGAAGTATAGAACGCCGGACTATACAGCATGCTATTATGGTTCTTGAGCATCTGATCCAGACGAGCGCTGAAGTTGTCGACCTTCCAGATGTAGTTCCCCATGCAGTAACGCACTGCGTTGTGTTTCATCAGTGCGGACAGGGTGGACACCTGGGACAGTTAAGGCCCATTTAGACGATGCAAGTTTCTTGCCTGTTGCATACAATTAAATTGAAGCAAGTAAATACTTGCATGGTCTAAACACCAGTTGCTTGCAATTATTCACAGTCAATTATTGCACGCAATTATTGCTGTTGTATGTAAACTCCGTTCTTTCTTACTTGTTCCATTATGTAAACAATCTTCACAGTACTTTTAATTGAATTTTGTTGAAAATAAATCAAATATTAGCTCAAACCTAAACATTCTAAAGTAAAACATTTATTAACCACGAAAGTAATTTCCTAAAAGTCTATTTTAATTTATATTGTTGTAAAATCATAAAAAGATATGGTAAGATTGTTTACATAATAGGACAAATTAATAAACAGACTTTAAGTATATTGGTAAACTAGCTATTGCCCGCGGCTTCGCCTGCGTGAATTTCCCACGGGAATAGAGCTTTTTTCCCGGAATGAAAGGTACTCTATGTCCTTCTCTATGTTCGAAATTTCAGTAGATAAAGCGTAAAGACGTAATAAATAAATAAATAAACCCACCTATGCATTTATAACATTAGTTAGGGTACCTGTTTGGTGATGTTGGCGATTACGATGTCTTGTTCGCGGTTGCGCTGTTCTAGTATCACGACTCGCTCGAACACTGATCTGAAATTAGGGGAATAAACTATAATAATAATTGTTTTTTCCCAAGACGCTTATATAGAAGGAAAATATGGATTTTTCTGAATTTTTGTCTGTAGTTTTTTCGTGTACAAACTATGAATGAAATTCGATTCAGTTTTCACAAGTGCATTTCTATAAGTCTTACTTAAAAAAGCAAGCTGAGATCAAAGTCAAATTATTTTATTGAACTTGGCCTTAAAGAATTCTTTGAAATACAACTGTAAGGCATTTTTTCATGTCGACAAATAATTATATAATCATATCGTATTCTAAATCTCAAAGCTACGAACGACTAGCATTTCGTATACGAGCAGTAGTAAATTCCGCGCAGAGGAAGTCGCGGGCAGTATAAGTCTCGTCAAGTAAGATGATTAATGGCGGTTAAGCTGTAGGCGATTTATTGGTCTATGCGGTGAGCGCGGGTCGGGCGGGTCTCGTCCGGCGATCGCGATTGATTCGTCAGTCGTACCCATGAGCAACTTTCACTCCATTCTAACCCATCATTTATTTTATATGACGCGAATTATACCTGATCAGCTTTTGCACGCGGCTTCGCTCGCGTTAATTCTTTCTTAGCGGATGCCTAGGTCATAACATGGGCTGTGCGTTGATAGATCACCACCGTCCGATACATCAGCCACCTTGAGCTATATAACTGACTGACTGACATAATGATCTATCAACGCACAGCCCAAACCACTGGACGGATAGGGCTGAAATTTGCCTTGCAGGTAGATGTTATGACGTAGGCATCCTCTAAGAAAGGATTAACGCGAGCGAAGTGCCGCAGGCGCCAGCTAGTCGTATTATAAATCTCAAAGCTACAAACTACTAGCATTTCGGATAAAAGCATTAGCAAATTCCTTGCGGAGCAAGTCGCGGGCAGTACCTGATAAGCGCACTAGTGTTGTTAAGCGGCGCCCGCGCCGGCTCGCCCTTGTCCGGCTCCCACAGCGTCATGGCCTCCTGCTCTTTAGCGTCGATGTTAGCGTTCACCATGTCATTATTCATTTTCAGCTCCGAGTACGCGTTCATTAGTAACTGGAATCAAAGTCAATGATTTTTATTTAAAATTGCTTGAAAATTAATATGATCATCAATACATATAACTAAAAGTAACTGGTCTGTGTCTGTACATAGGAGATATTTAAGAAAAAAAACTAAAAGGAGTCTAGGGCCAATAGAAGCTAAAACATTTATTTTTTAATTTTTGTCTGTCTTTCTGTCTGTATGTTTGTACGCGCATCATGCAAAAACTACTGGACCAAATTTGATGCGGATTTTACTATTGTATTTTTGAAGGTCTAACTTAATATCTGGCGTAGGTTTCATATTGATATGCCGCTTAGAACCAGAGATATAAACAATAGTAAATTACGCGCGGACGAAGTCGCGGGCACAGGCTAGTATACTAATAAATTAGATTCTACTAATAATCTATTGAACTGGAATAAGGAAGGTACAACAATATTCATATATATCGGACAAGCAACACTAGGAAATTTAACAGTTGTTTAATATTTCAGAACCTCAATAAAAATGTAAGTTTCTACGTCCACATGTTTCAGCACTGCATTAAAATATGTCAATCACTTGTTCTAACATTTTTTTTTATCATTTTGTAATTAGCCTTTGTAGAGCCTAATAGTTCAAAATAGAAATAAACACAGTTCATGTCTTATCTCAATTATAACCATGTGGAAAACGTGACTTATCAGTTGGACCAATACTAAAACAAATAAATAAAAAATATTCCTATCTAGTATAAATAGTAGCTACTAATATATAATCTGCCATTGATGAACAATCGTCTGAGAGGTCATTCGCTAAAGCTGTGTCGCACAAAGCAAAAAAGAAATCAATTCAATACTTTTTAAGCAATAGCACAGGGCGGGCGCTTCATAGAAACGGCGCGTCAAATATGCCTACTACTACTACAAATGAAACTGTATATCCGTGAACACGTCAGTAACACGTCAATGTGTGCGTTTTCATAATCGAACGTCCCACAGTTACACAAGAACGGGGGAGAAGTGCGGAATGAGCGGGGGGTGCCATATTGCGGGAGGGGCAGGGAGTTTCCTTTCTGTACGTAGTACTAATATTAATTCTGTGGCAATAGTGTGGTCGCAGATTGGAACATGAACAGACTGGACAAAAACAAATTCTCCAGCCGAGAAGACGCACACGCATCAGCTTAAAGCTGTAGTGATTCAATATTAATATATATTTTTATTTTTTAATTTGCTTTTGGAGGTATGACAGCTAAGTAACAGCTGTATATTAAGTACTTTTACATAATAACTATGCTATAAGACTCCGCCTTTTGATTTTATGGATAAATAAATATATACGGACAAATCACGCAGATTGAGCTAGCTAGGATGAAGAACAACTTCGCAATACATACAAATATAATAATAAGTAAAACTGTGTTAATGTAACATAACAAGAAGGACAATGAGAAACTACTATTTAAGTCACGGTTGGGGTATATATCCATCAATTAATGCATATAATAAAACTGTAATTGGTCTGTGTCTGTATATAGATATAGAAGATTTTTAAGAAAAAAAAATTTGAGGGGTCTTAATGGGGCCAATAAAAGCCAAAACCATTTTTTTAGAATTTTTGTCTATCTATGTGTATGTTTGTACGCGTATCACGCAAAAACTACTGGACCAAATTTGATGCGGTTTTCACTGTTGTATTATAGAAGGTCTAACTTAAAATCTAGCGTAGGTTTCATCTAGATACGCCGCTTAGAACCTGAGATACGCGCAGACGAAGTCGCGGGCACAGGCTAGTAATAATAATAATCATTGACTTACGCTCAAATGCTTCTGGGTGTCCACGTTCAAATGGTCATGCATGTCTTGCTGTCTGTCGAAGGTCTCCTTGCAGCCAATGGCATGGAAAGAGCACAGCACTCGGGCTTCCGGTTGTGAAGACGATTGGGGAGTGTTGTGCGGACACGACTCCACGTGGGCGTCGAGGTCTAGTGGCATCACTTTGGCTGTACATCCTGAAACATTACTGACCCTAAAACATGATATATTTAGCTTTTGCTGTCAGCTATGAAATATTTGGTGAAGTGGTGGTGGCCGAGTGGTAGGGCGCCCGCCTGTGGATACTTAAGTCCCAAGTTCGAATCCTGCCCATGCCACATGAGTTTGTATACCAATCTGACACATGTACTATGTTAGTTTTCATCGACCACCACTTGCTTCCGGTGAAGGAAAACATCGTGAGAAAACCTGCACCCTGGTTCATGATTATCAGCTAGTGTGTGAAATGGAGAAGGTAATGGCAAGCCACTCCATTAAAATTGCCAAGAGAGTCATTGTGTGTGTTCCATTCCATATAATGACCACGACCCTCAGTTATGAGGAAATACGACTAAAGAGATGAAATATTTAGCTTTTGCTTCACCCTTGTTATTTTCATTTTTACCTTAGACACACCACAGACACTCCAATGTTTGTAAATTTACTACTACATAGGCAAATGACATTTGTACACTCACTAATGTGTGTGTAAAATTTAGTAGGGCTGCTTGCCTGTCGTGGTTATCGAGCAAAATGGCCCGAAAAGCGCGCTGTTTACGAGCCAGCTCTCATTCCAGTGTTAGTAATGTCTACAACGAAGTGCGGGGTGCATAGCATGATTGTGGAATCATATATAACTGTTTTTTCCTGTCGATTTTTTGATAAGTACAGTTATATAGACTTGAACCAAATGTACGCTGTCAAAAGGAATAAAAATATAAAGTGACAGTGCATCACTATTAACAATTATATTATTACCTTTGTTAGCATAAGGACAACCCAGCCTCTGCTCCTGAATTTCCCTCTTGGTGTAATTGTCAGGGAAGATGTCAATTTTCATACTCAGGTTGATGTTGTCTATTGGACAGTGACCACTGTTTCTGTAATAGACAGATAAAATAGGATCAAAAAGTAATTCTTTTTGTATCGGTCTCTTAATTTAGGAACTTAGTTATAACAGAAAAACTCCCTCTACTTGGATAAAGATGTAAAATTATCTTATCATGCCTTCACTTCAGACTCAAGGCACTCATTCTGCCAGTGTCAGTCTATTGCTATAATTTTTTTTACTTAAACTTAAAAGCTTTTAAAAACTTTAAGTTTTGTAAAAAGATAAAATTATTTTTACCCGGGTTAACTGTTGAGGAGTTCCTTTGTTAGAATTGTGTAATTTCAGAAATTTATTTGACTATCTGATAATGATTGATGATAAAACAGGATAAATTAATATCAAAAATTAATATAAATAAATAAATAAATAAATATATACGGAGAAATCACACAAATTGAGTTAGCCCCAAAGTAAGTTCGGGACTTGTGTTATGGGATACTAACTCAACGATACTATATTTTATGACAAATACATATATAGATACACATCCAAGACCCAGGCCAATCTGAAAAAGATCATTTTCCATCTTGACCTGACCGGGGATCGAACCCGGGACCTCCGGTGTGGCAGTCTGGCGTGATAACCGTTAGGCCACGGAGGTCGTCATGACTTACTGAATCCATGGAGTTATACAGCTTTTGCAGAATTTGTGCCCACATGTAGTAATAACAGGGTCTCGGAGCCAGTTGAGGCACATGGGACACTCATATCTCGACTCTGGCTGGTTTAGGTCCATATCAGCCAGGGCGGATATTCCTATGGGCTGCAATATTGAGCAAATTTAGTGGGATGAAGTGATTTGGCTCTACTGTAACACATCTGATAGAGAGTTGGGCTTCCATATTTTTTTTTGTGTACCTATAGATAAACACAAAATAAGCCTATTTGCAAAATTTCAAGTTGTGATATTTTTTTTTATGACGACCCGGAAAGACCTTGAGGGCAGAAAAGAAGATAGGTTTAGGTTATTTTTTTTGACCACCTGGAAAGACTTGAGGGCAGAAAAGTAGTTAGGTTCAGGTAATTTTTTTTTGAACACCCAGAAAGACTTTAGAGGGCAGAAAAGCAGTTAGGTTTAGGTTTTTTTTTTTTATGACCACCCGGAAAGACTTTGAGAGCTGAAAAGAAGTTAGAAAAGAAGAGAATAGGGGTCATTTCCCCAATTTTTTAAATTGAGTTTCATCATATAACATTATCATAGCTTGTTCATGTTAATTCAAATTTGATTCAGATGGAAAAATTCAACTTTTTTGAAAAAAGTTCATTTGCGCATGGGGGAGCGTGCCAGGGGGGTTACCCACCCTCCCCCTCCCCCCCTAAACCGTATTTTAGTGTGTCAGATCTGGTACAGTTCTATCAGCTGAGTATTTTTAAATGTTGAATACTTACTGCAATTCCCTCTGAGGCATTTTTCGTTCTCTGTGGTTCCATAGTATTTTAAAGCAAGCTGAAAATCTTGGAAACGTGGACAAACTGGGTTAATTTTTATAATGAGTATCTCTTTCCCATATGAACTTGACCTACAACATGAGAAGTGTTTCATTAACAAGTTTTATAATTACTTCGCGTTGAACGCACACTATATAACTTCGAATAACTGCAAATCTGGTACCGTTTGTTTGAATTACACACCCAAGGTCTCCAAATTTGTTTTTAATTTATGAATAATTCATTTTTTCGTTTCGTATGTATTTCGTTTCGTTCTAAAAATATTTTTGCATGACTTCACGACCGACACCATGTCAATGTCAATTGTCAGCTTAGACTATAGAAAAAAGAATTGTCAGTTAGTTAATGCTGTCACTGTCAGTCAACGCTGACATTTAGGTTCCGTTTTGTTTTTACCTTCGATAAAATAAGAACTTCGTATTTGTACCACAGATGAAAAAAAATTGAATAAGAATCACATAATTTTTTTAAGAGTATTTTATTTAGCTTATTTAGTAAGTCTGTTTTGTGTTTTCTATGAATAAATCATATGAATGAAATACTTGTTCCATGCTTCGTACAGCGTTCTCACCATTTTTTTGTCATAGAACTAGTTAGCCAGAAGTTGGATTTTTTATTAGTAAAAGACCCTCGTGCATGATCATCACATTAGTAAGTCCGCCGTCTCTCAGAACTACGAAAAAGAAGAGAGGTGGTTCTGAGGTGGATCAGAATCTGAGGATTATGTTATGAACCACCCCAGATTCATTCAGACCACCTCAGCACCATTTCGAACTATGTTTTAGTATTTTTTATTTTGTTCTTTGAAACAACGCAAGACAGATACAGACTTCACGTCTTTATCGCCGTTACGGGGTAGACAAAGTCAAGAGTCGTGAGACTAGAATGCCATGCTTAGCAGATTAGTGGGCTTAATGAAGTACTGAAGATTCAGATGTATAGCAGGTTGATAGCCCATCGCATGGACTATGAGAATCCCCAGTTTAAAACCCATTCGAATCCCTTGATTGACTTTTATATGCGCGCGAAGAGAAGCAGCTGGCACAGTCGATGTTATTTGTTCGCTCCCATGCAGACGAGCATAGAACAGAACTCTTGCTTCCGTTCATGGCGACTTCTCTTGCCAGAATTTCATCTTCACATGAAAAATTATATGACGGACCGGAACAGGTGGTCTGTAGTTAGATACCTAGCCAAACAGACATCTATGCAATTAATAAAGTAAAACAATCTGAAACAAAGATCACACTCCTTCATATTTTAACTAACTCAATGTAATATAGGGTTTAATTTTGCCTTGGGTTTATTACCAAACGAATTCCACATAAAATAAGTATATCACGATGCGACGTAAATTGTATTTGACTATCACAGTGACCCCAGAACTGCCAGAACTTACGTCGCTTAGAATTCCAATGAAAAGGAGGGTGTTACGGATTACGGACACATTGACTGCTGCCAACAAATTAAAGCAAATTATGTCAGAAATAGAGAACTCCAATTCTCATTCATAAGCGCACTGTGTGTCTCAAATTTTACAATTCTTGGCACCTAGCCGCCCATTGTTTGTTACGTTTGTGTATTTGAATAGGAATGGGTACAATTTATAAGGTACATATATATAGGTAGTATATTTCTCTTCATACTACAAGTTTTTTTTTAATTAAAGATAGGTTTTCTCTTGACCACAAGTTGACAAGTTTTGATCAGATTGTGTAACAAAACAGAGTCAGTTATTTTCAGTATTCGGTTTTCAAGTCAAGAAAATTAAAATCTGTTATTTGACTAAGTTTTAAATATTAATCATTTAATCATAAGACACACACATAGCAATATTATTATTACGTTTACAAATAAAAAATCTCCTCGAACGCGCCGCACCGAGGCAGTGTGCCCAGGATACTCGCCGCATTACCCCGCTGAACTGCGAGGCTTATGCGCTGAGCAAAAAAGACGCCAGCTCTTGGGTCTCCAGTTGCCTCGATGAGACGCGTTGAGACTTGATGTAAAAATTTTTTAGCCTCAGGGCCCCAGGGACCCATTGTCTCTACTGCGAATGGCAAAAAGTTATAACTGTCAACCAGACCCGTGTATTTCCGCTTTTTACCTAACTCAGCAGTGCAAGCAGCCGCGCCACCGTGAACTGAAGTGGAAGACAAGTGCGAGGGTGCCAAAGTATCCACACACGTGGCGTCCCAAACAAGAGACTTGCCCAAATACCACGGGACTAAAGATAAACCGTCCGGGCGTTTGCCGTCAGTGCGAATGATTCCGTTCGGTTCCAAAATCGACGGAACACCGACCGTGGCCAAAGTCCTACGGATAATATCGTTCAACGACGCATGACGCGGAATTCGGCCCGCACTCCTCACACAAGAGAGACCATGATGACCTAGGCTGTCCACCATAGTACCACAGTTGCACATATGGGGTTGATTAATGCTGGCACCCAATCTTAATCCAAAAGCCAAAGTAAATGTGCAATTATCCAATAATGTGCCTATATGAGAGGACGGCAGTGCCTGTAACCAGTAGCCCGATTCCCTTTCTGACAAAGCTAGCAAACGAGAACGATCTGCTACATTGTCACACTGAGCAATCACCCTTTGCTGGATCATTTTGCAAAGCGGACCATCCCATGATCTCTGAGAGCAAAGGTTCAATGGCAAGTCAACTAATCCATATGATCTCCATGCCTCTCTAGCCTCGCTCAAACCACACACCTCAGCGGAACCCATATTTGGGCCAAGGACATTACCGCACAATGAGGATGAAGCGTGAACGGAAGAAAGAAATGCAGGGAGGGCCACAGAAGAAGCCTTGCGGACTCCAATGCCCCCAAAGCGAATTGGAAGAGAAGCAAATTCCCAAGCCTCATCAGATATATGGCAATTTAAAATTTTAACCAATGAAACTCTTATCAATTCGTCCAAAACCCCCAACTGATTTTGACTCTTCCATACGAGAGAACATCTTAAAACATATGTAAATTTCGGCACAAATAAGCAACTCTTGACAACGAAATAAGCCATATGTGCGTTAATTTTGAAAAGAAGATCTGACGAAGCGTTAAACTTTTCAACTTGGTCTGTTATGTAATTAGGGATAGCTTCGTCAAAAATCGGGGCTCCTAAAATACGAAGAGAGTCCTTATCCACTACCGTTATTCCAGGCGCTAAGGAACTAAAAGCTGTAGCAATCTCGTCCCTTTCTAAGCTCGTGAAATTGTCTCCTATAAATAGCTCGCACTTAGAGAAATTTAGATTTAAGCCTATTTCCTCAAATTGGGCCAAAAGAGATTCCAGGTCTGATTTCACCGTCACAACGTTACCGCCCAAAGTGCCATCGTCTAGATACCAAGCATTTAGCGGTGAATTGAGTTCAGTAATTATTGAATGGATACCTAGACTGAATAAAACCGGCCCCAAAGGATCCCCCTGCTGACAACCCGTTGACGAGACAATCAATTGGTTGTTAAAGACGAGATCAGAAGGAGAACCATAGCACTGCCAAAGATAGGGATACAGAGAAGGAATTCGTTTCTTTACTTCCCTTAAGAAAACGCTTCTGTCTATTGAATTAAAAGCATTGCAGATGTCTACTTTCAATAACACTTCACCATTGTCAGAGTGTAAGAATGTTCTGGAAGCATGTACAATAGCCTCACAACCTCCTCGCACGCCAAATCCCAACTGCCTAGGGCTAAAATATGGCGACAGAGTAGGCGCAATCTTTCTACAACCAATTTTGGAGACGAGTCTCCTGATTGTGCAACCTACCGCAATTGGACGTATACCCCCATCCTTCTTCAAAAGGGCACATAAATTAGCCCCATATAACACTCTTGCCACCTCAACAGGCACTTTCCCAGACAATATAAAATTAACGAGAGTAGTTAAGCTTTGAATGAGGGCATTTCCTGAATCACCTGTCGCTCCGCAAACCAAGTCCTTCAAATGTTGTGCTGATAACCCGTCTAAGCCACTTGCTGAGCCCGTTTTAAAACTATTTAAAGCTTCCTTTACATCATCCGTTGTGACTTGAAGTGCAATATTAGTATCTAAAGAGACATCAGGTAACGGATGTTGCTGAGGTAAGGATTGTGGATGTTTTTCTTTTAGAGATGTAAAAGTTTCTACTACATCTGGAGCAATAGTGTCGCTAGAAAATATCAATTGAGCTGCACCCTTCACATCGCCATCGCTTACTTTGCCCTCAATTCTCCTAACTCTGCTCTCAGTAGTCTGCACATAACTTCTAGATCGATTCCGGGTTTCAACATTAAAACTCATGAAGTGCCCCTGGAGGTTGCAATTATCCTTTATAAGTTGCGTTAAAGAAACTGAACTATTACTCTCTCTACAAACATGCAATACTCTGAAAGAAAAAGTTAAGAGTTGCTCCCAGCTTGCCTTGTCATTTAATAAAACTTGTGCGTTGTAATAAGGTCGAATCTCGCTTAGCAGGTTGTGTGCAAGGAAAATACGTGTAGCTTGTCAGAGATTTATTTTGCGACTGAAGAGTAAAGACAGACATTGAATGGAAGAATGATCTCTTTATATACGTACATATAGGTAGTTAATGCATTCGTATTTACTTGTGTAGTTTAGAATCGAACATACCGCCCACCAAAGGACCATATGGGTCCTTTAAAAATTACAACGTATGAAACAAATGCAAAATTGTATACAAACAAATCTTTATGAATATGCATAACTACATGATCGCTCAGGTAAATGTAAATATCAAGAAAATCTTTAAATTTAATTCTGGACTTGTAAATATCGCAAAATCTGTAAGTAAGTATATGTAAATTTTCACAAAATCTTAAATGTAAATCTCAATATTAATTTATCTAATTTGCTGGGCTCTTTGATAAAAATAAAAACATGTAAAATTACAAACAATCTTCATCACAACTTGGATTCCGCCATGCAATCTCTTCAAGTGGGTATCGGCATTGGCAACGATCATAGATGACACTCAGTATGATTGGATGTTTGTTTTCTTTATCTGTATCTATATGCCTATATGCCTAAGTCTTCCGCCCACCCTGAGGATACCGTCATTGTGTAAACATGGATTAAAGAATTTTTGAACTGTTTTTCTTTCCTACTTCTTTCTTATTTTGTATTTCCTCTATTTCTTGTCCGAATTCTTCCTTTTGTACGTTGATAATGCAAATGCACATTTTCCAATTCTTTAGGAATATAGAGGTAGGATTTTTATTTTGTAATTTCTCAAAATTCATAAATTGTTCACTCAATCTAATTGTTTTTAGTAATTCATGTAAATGTAACGTATCCAAATTGTTAAACAGGTAAGTAAAATTCTTTTTTCCCTTTTGCTATTAATTTTCAGGTTCATGTTCATTTTTTTCTTATTTTTCAGGTATGTTTCAACAACGGCAGGACTTCTTATCTGTATATTAGGTTCGGATAACCATTGTTGGATTTTTTGCAGGACCAGGAAACTTATCACCATCATTAACTGTAGGCTGCGTCAGAGTATTGATAGCAAAGTAAAGTATGTAACTTCAACGTCCCGGCGAGCGCAAAAAAAGAACGCAATACGCTGCGATATTTTCAATAATATTTATCTTACGAACAATAACCTCTACACAAGCCGAAAAAATTGTATAGACTCTGTATATAATGTACATAATACCTGTATCGGTAAAATAATGTAATAGTTCAGGTTTATTAAGCAAAAAAATGTTAAACACACATCAATGGTAAAAATTTCTGTAATTTTATGAGAAAACTTACTACAAATGAATATATCGACACTGTGTAACAATTCCAAATATTAGGAAATATACTACACTATATTGTCTTCAAATTAGCACCAAAAGTTAATCACTGCAAGCACTTTGTACTTACAAAATAAATAAAACAATCAACACACCTTACAAAAATACCACGACACCATTCAGACGACTCGAGTACCTATGCCGCCCGGCAAGATGGCTGCCGAATTAGGCTCCTCACAGACATCGTCAGGATTGCAAATGAATACTTGATATTTTAACTATTCGGTTTTAATAAAAATAATAAACACACAGTTATGACAAATATTTTATTTTATAATTTTTTTTATTATATACACTATGTAAAACAAACTATTCGGTGTTAATAAAAATAATAAACACACAGTTATGACAAATATTTTATTTTATAATATATTTTTTTATTATATACACTATATAAAGCAAAGTCAGGTTTGTTTGAATACTTATAACTCTAGAACGGCTCGACAGATTTCCATGGATTTTGATTTCTTGTATTTATCTTCGTCCCGCCCGATTTACGTTGCGCCCTCACAACTTGAAGTACGCTAAAACAAAAAGTAAAGAAATAAACATTAATAAATAAATAATAATATATGCTTAAAATCATAACAGCTTACAATCATAACTTTCACCACAGTAAAAGAAACCAAACCACCGAAGAATATTCGAAAACTCATTTTAACGTTTGTATACACCCTAATTGTCGGACATTTGTCGTTACCATGTTGAGAGCAAAATAATCCTGTGAATCAGGTTGCAATTTTATCAATCCTGTTAACTATGTTAAATATTTATTATAAAATGATATAAGTATACGTTTGTTATTATATTTTTGTTGATATTATGACAAGATTAGAACATAATAGTGCTAAAAAGATTTAATCGGCAAACGGAAAGTCAGCCATTACTCATAATGATTTCAAAACAACATTTTCAAAATGCAAATAACATCGTAAAACCTAACGAAATACATTTTATCTGTATGAAATCTTTTAGCACACATTCTGAAGATTATTTTCATGTATAATTTTAATAAAAATAAAAGTACTTACGACATATTTTCACAATATAAACACAGCGTCCCGACAGGCATGAACACAACAATGGAAGTAGTGGGAAGTACAGCCATTTGACAGCCATAGAATATTTCAATATTTGACACTGGCAAAGAAATCTCTTCATACAGCTTTGGCTGAATGAATCTAGTTTCGTTCAAACATTGTATTTTTACTCTATGGGTCATATATACGGCGCAAAAAATTATTGAATGAGCGCGCTCGGTACTGGCAACCAAAGAGGCCGGGGACGTTAGACGGGAAAAAAAACGGCAACTATAGTGGCCGGGACGTCGGAGCGGGTAGTAGACTGTAAGTAGTCTGTAGTCTTTTACAGGTTCGCTGGGATGATTTCTGTCTGCGTCTTCTTTGGCCACTAATATTATGCGATACATCATTTGGATGTCAGACACGAAACATATCGCATGCATTCGCCACCTCATTATCAAACTTTTAGGATCACCCTGAAGCAAAGGTCTTAGCATCAGTTCATCGTTCAAAGAAATTTCATTCGAACCCTTCGCCGATGTATCGAAAACGACGCGTGTACTTGAACATTCCTTCCCTTCACGGATCACTGCACGATGAGGTATGTATACAGATCTTTTTGTATGTATTTCTTTCACAGGTACTTCTTCAGCATATTTTAATTCTTTGTATTCTTCTATCATTTTAGTATGAGCTTCTCTTAGGCCTGACACTCTATCAAACCTCCTTTCTAGTATATTAAATCTATGTAATTCTCTCTTTCTTGTACTGCCATCTGGAGACTTGGGATTTAACGTTATGAATGGTAGCTTTACGATGTATCGTCCATCTTCATTTCTTGTATAATTCCTCTCGTAAATTTCTTCGTAAAGCTTTTCTTCATTTGTATATTTCCTTGTATTGTAAACGTCTATCTCCCAACTCTTCATAATTTCATCCACATCGACTTGGTGATGCATAACAACAAAAGAAGAATCTTGTGTATCAGTGGATGAATGGATGTCTCCGAATAGAATCCAGCCGAGTTTAGTATTTTGAGCAGTAGGTGAACCCGGTGGACCCGTAACCAAATCTGGCAGTATGATTTCAGAATATTCCTTAACACCAATAAGTAAATCGATGGCCCCTGGTGTACAGTAGCTTGGATCGGCCAGTTGTAATTTTTCTGTATGTGGCCAGCTTGTAAACGTAATAGCTTTAGTGGGTATCTTTGTAGTCAGCTGTTTGGATATAACAAATGCTTCGAAAGGTAAGTTGTAATTGGACTCGTATTTTGACACAATATTCAGCTGAACCACGTAATTGATGCTCGTCCTCGTAGATCCCACTCCAGTAACACTCCTTTTTGCTGGCCTTCTCGGAAGTTTCAGGAATTGAGTCGCCTTCTCACTGATGAATGATGCTTGCGATCCAGGATCTATTAGCGCTCTCAGGATTATGGTGTGACCTTTTTCGTTTCGCACGCTCACTAATGCAGTCGCTAATAGTGCTTGTCTAGTATTGTAAGATTGTGACGTCACCATTGTATTAACTTGGAGTTCTTCATGTTCTTCTACATTGGATAGTGCGGATACTGTCGGTTGGAAGTTGCTAGAAGGAGCCGAAGTATCCGACTTGCGTGATATATGTAGAAGAGTGTGGTGACGCTTGTGACACACACGACAGGACGCTCGGATGAGACACTTATTAAATGAGTGTCCTGGTACTAGACAATTGTAACAAAGATTGTTATTCTTTGCGTAATCGCTTCGCTCAGTAGGATGCATCTTAGAGAATTCTCGGCAGTGACACAAGTAATGATTTTCCTTGCACATGACACATATTTTATCTTCTGTAGTAACGTGAAACGTCTTCTCTTTGACAGCTCGCTCTTTGATGTTGGAGGGTGGTGATATCATCTCCAACGTACGGAATGTATTTTGCAAAAACTTCTGAAGGTCTGCCCACGCAGGTAATTCTTCCGAGTCATCCTTGTAGGCAATCTCCTCCCAATCCTTATGTGAATCCGGGTCCATTTTCTGTACGACCAGAAAAATAATTATAGGATCCCAGGAATCCGTTTTAATCTTTAAATTTTGTAGACTATGGAGGCATTCGGATGTAGTATCTAACAATGATTTTATTTGGCTAGCAGACTTCGTATTTATTTTCTTCTGTGAGATGAGTCGTTTGAGCAGAGAGTTCACTATCATGCGTTTGTTACCGTAACGACGTTTCAATGTGTCCCAAGCTTGAACATAATTGCTTTCCGTAACTTCAAAATGTTTCAGTAAATTTGCTGCTTCACCACAAACGCTAGTTTTCAAGTAATGTAATTTTTGCACGTTACTGAGTGACTTATTGCTGTGCACTAACGAAGTAAAAAAGATCTTGAAAAGCGGGCCACTCCTCGTAATGTCCAGCGAAAGAAGGAATTTCTATTTTAGGTAATTTCACTTGTTGACTTTTCGATGTATCGTGGTTGTGGGCTGACGCGGAACCAGACTCCGTAGGCATAGCTATCATATCCTTGAGATCGGCTTGTAAACACAAATAAATGTCCTCGTAAATGTAGAATTCCTTATTCAAGAAATATGGTAAGTTATCTCGTTGTTCCTTAGTCGTGGTTCGAACAAGGTCTTCATGGTATTTCGTAAAAGCCTTCCAATATTCTTCGATACATTTCAATCTCGCTTCTATGTAACCTCTAGTTAGTCTCTGTTTAGGACATTTTTCTAAATTTATTTGACCTTTTTTCAGTAAACTACCAGCATCTTCAAGTAATCCCATAATTTGTTCGGAAGCAGCCATACCTATTGTATAGTAAAAATCTTGTAAGAATCTTCTAAGTATCCATAAACATCAGTAAACACGGAAAACAAAGTTTGCAATGCACTTGAATGAAATATTCACTTCGTAAAACTGTCTATAATTGAGCACAAAGACAAGATTCGCACCGGTCCTTATCAGCGATGGAATGTGGTTTCTTTTGTTCTCGATACAAAAGGGTTAACTCAGGTAGCTAATCCATTACTCGCGTAATCCGGCTCTGTTATGACCATTATGTGCGTTGTAATAAGGTCGAATCTCGCTTAGCAGGTTGTGTGCAAAGGAAAATGCGTGTAGCTTGTCAGAGATTTATTTTGCGACTGAAGAGTAAAGACAGACATTGAATGGAAGAATGATCTCTTTATATACGTACATATAGGTAGTTAATGCATTCGTATTTACTTGTGTAGTTTAGAATCGAACAAAACTACTTTGTCAATAACACTTTTAGAACCCTTGCAACCGATATTCTTGCACCCCTAGGAATTCTTTTAACGACAGGCATAGATTTTTTACACCTACTCAACATTTCCCACAGAGGAGCGCCATCAGGAACATCTGCAGGCTGATCTTGAGCCGGCGCGACCACATTATCGACGATAGGAACCGCCGCCGCCGGCTTATGAACCTTACTGATATGAACATTTAGTCCTCTGCGTCCTCTAAAAAACCTAGGCTGATTGCAAAGATCACACCTCTCAAATCCATCCAATGAAAGAGCCGACTGAGTAGGAACTGAAGATACGGGTGCGGATACCGCTGGGTCTGGCAATGACATTATTAAAATCCAAATAATATTAATAATCGCAGCGAAAATATAATTTTAATTGATTTACATTAAAAAATTGAGCATGCAAAAAATATAAATCAAGAAAATGTGAACATAAAATGAAATCAAAAATAAAATTGTATAAAAAATAAATTCACAATAATATTAAAAAAGTATAAAAAACAAATTCACAATAATAAAAAAAAATATATATATATTTATAGAATAAAATTGAATGCCTATCATTACAAATATTTATTTTATTGAGAACAATATATCTATCAATAATGAGAAATCATGTCTAGTGAACAACGTAGGCAATAAATCAAAAAAAAAAAAAAAAATTCAAATGTCAAACTTAAATTACAATAAATTTAATTCTTACATAACAACTAGTATTTAAATAGTTATAATTTGGTAATTCTATACTATTATAATGTCTCTAAGTAGTTAATTTAATAATTTTTGTATAAAATTATAAAATGTGTGTAATTAAAACTAAGGTTATAAAAAAAAAATATTTAAAAATTTTGTTTAGTAGTAGTAGGTTAGTACATCAAGTAAAATTTAAATTAAGTAATATAGTAATTTTTAAATTTAAATTTAGTTTTAAATTAAAATCAGATAAATCTAGGTATCCTTATTTCGTGATAGCGACATATTGCGTAAAATCTAGATTATTTTTAAGTGCATAATGGACGATTTTTTTTGGTAGACAAGACAGGGAATAGAATACCTACCGAATCAGGTATCTGCTAAATACATAAACAACTTTAATGTTCCAAAGTGAGTTAGCTCGCTTCCTCACTTTAGCAGATAAAAAATATTTTTCTGACAAGTATACTTAGTTGCCCATACTAAACATCGGGGGCTCTCTCAAATAAAAATATCAAATCATATTTGCATCTCTTATACATAAATTAACTGCATGAAAAATTTAATTCTCCTACTTTACAATTCAGATGAATTCCGATCCGTACCTTGCATAATATTATGTACTTATGATGAATAAATTACTTAATGATGTAATCCTGACATGGACCAGCCCTAATAAGACTGGTTTGTCGCCTTCATGGAGAATCCAGACTACTGGGTCAATATATCCATTTACATATCAACAGGAATGACAGTAGTTAGTAAAGTTGATAGAGTTTCTTCAGACTAGCTGTAGCCATTGGTGGGTCCAGTGGGATTTGTGGGTTCCTGGATGCCTTCCTCATGAATGAGGCAATTATATACCCAAAGACTACGTCATATACCTGCAGAAATAATATTTTTAAATCGGACCGGTACCGTTCCAGACATTCACAGACCATCTACCCCACGAGACAGGCAATCTTTACGATTTTCAAGTGAACTCTGCCAAATTTAGAAGAATGAAATGCGCGCGGGCGAGGTATGTGACGTCATTTAGGGATGTAGTCGTGTCGATACATCGAAAAAAAAGCCTTACATTGCCTGTCTTGTGGGATAGGTGGTCTCTGCAGACACTAGGCGTTCAAACCACAGAGCAACACGGACTCGCATCCGCGCGCGGAAGTCCATGTTGCTCGAAAATTTATTTTAGTGGTTGCTCGAGGGTTCAATAGTTCGTTGTCTTCAGCATTATTATATTAGAACTATTACAAGGTTGTTAACTCTTAAATTCATATTTATGGATTAAAGTACATAATAAAAGCTCGAAGGGGTCCTAGTGGAATGCCCGCATATTAATAGCGTAGATAACATCGCGTTACGTGACGTAATATGTAAATTATCCTGCTATTTTATAGTAAAAACAGGTAATAGTCTAGTTGAGTGTACTTAGTCGTTTTATGGCGATTTTTAGGGTTCTTTAAGATTATTAATTTTAGAACAAGATCTACCTAATTTAAATATGACATAGAAGCAAATTTGAAATGAAAACAGAAGCATATTAAAAGACATATGTAATTCTATATTTAATTACCGGTTTTTACCGGTAGATACCGGTAATTCTACAGTAGTACCTAATAATTTAATTTTAATAATTCAAATAATGCTGTAGCTCCCTATCTTGATATCTAGATGAATATCATCGTCAGCTTTATACTACTTACTGCTTTTTTATAGAATTGTAGGCAAACGACCAAACGGGTTGCCTGATGGTAAGCAATCACCGCAGTCCATGGACACCAGCGAGCCCAAAAACTTTACTGATGCGTTTCCGACTTTTCGAGAAAGACTTTTAAGGTCCTTTCCTTGAAGGCCTTGGAGCCTACAAGAAAAGAGCGAATAGGTTTGACAAGGTTCGACATTGGCGTTTTTGTTGTTTTATTCTATAGTTAAGAGCAGTGCAGTAAAACCGTAAAACGGCCAAAATATGCTGCTGGATATAAGCCTCCCTTCCCTCTGTCTACACCAAACTTCTCTATTTTTAGGTCATCGCAATCCAGTTCTTGCCAGCAATAGATCTATAATCCTACATCGTCGACCCACCTATTCTTAGGTCTCTATAATTAAAATATTCTATAGTACTATTTAATAAGATTTGTTTAAGTATTGTTCTAAAGACTGATCCCTTGATTTATAAGAAGAGAGTCATCTTTTTATGCTTTGCATTGACGATTCAACGAAGACCCGAGCAATAATTATGATTCCAGAAGACCAATTAAGTGTCACATTTTTCTACGGAACCAATTCTAGTATAGCAGTCGCACCTGCCTTTTTTTCTTGCGGTTCGGTCGATCAACTTAACGGGACCGCACTTGAAATCCTACTTCACTATCGAATGACCTTTAACGGTATCTTCTCAAGTCACTGGATCAAGGACCACTGGCGAAAAGGAGATGTGTATTTAGAGACGACCGCATTGATGAGTAAATTTGATACACTGGACATTTTGATACTCAGGACAATTCAATATCGGTCATTTTGTAGAACTGGACATTTTGATACTCCGTACTTTTTGATACATCGGACCTAATGGACCGAAATGATATAGACCAGTAATGGATTAAATTAATAAAAAACACGACTGACAAACATAGCTATATGTCACTAGGAGGAATGCAAGGAATGTAACAATACCTCTCACAAAAAAATCTGTTAAGCCGTTCAGGACTTATGTTGGAATAAAGAAACTTACTTACATACCTAGATAAACCCTGAAAATATAACACTCCTTTTTTGGTCAGTCGTGTAAAAATCATATTTATATAGGGTGTCATTTTAACCACCAGCTTTTTCGTACCTAGTATGTTTATCTAAACCGACTACGAAAAAGTTATATATAAAATGATGTCTGTGCGTTGAAATACCCTAAATGAGACCCCCTAAGCTTGGTGGCCCGTCTATCCTTCCGGTAGCTATGCCATTGGTCCATATAATAGCTATTCTTAACAAAAGTCACATGGTTAAAGGCCTAAGGGTGAAATGAAAGTTCCTCCATACTAATTATACATTTTACCTTAGCCCTGCAGGGTACGAGATAAGTCTAAACAAACACACAGAGTTGAAGCCAGTGCGATAATGAGCGTAGTTTTATAGACGCTAATGGCCAAAACCAACAAACCGCGGTTTACAATGTTTGTCAATAGTTGTGGCTGTATTACGTGTGGTGTTGGCCTTTTTGAGATTTAAATCGTCGACTTTGGAAAAAAGGCGTTTCCTTTCCTTTTTTTCAACGTCCATTTTTTAAATAGTAGGTAATAGAGCTCATCTTATCCTAGGTCAGGCCTCCTAGGCCTTATCATAGGTCTTTACAACATTACATTTAGAAACATTGCTATTTATTCAGTTCATAGAGATGAAAAAGTTAGTCGTCACTAGACGCCACCCGGCAGATGTAAAACATCTGAGCCTCGTGGCACGCACTACAGCAAGCAGGATACAACGACAGCGTCATGCCATTTGCTGTCACGGCATTCGAGTCAATTTTACTGCCAAGTCGCGCCATGTTTTACATAAAAAATCTACTTGTAGAAATTAGAGAAAAATGCAATTCAGGCGGGAGAATCTCAGACAAAGCAAATCGCAGCAATACTAATATTTGGATTTGGATATTCACCATTAGAAAAACAGAAAAAAACTAGTTCTAAAACAGCTGACATGCAATAAGCGCCAGAGGTAGCGTTGCCCGTAGATTCGGCTCTCGGAAGCGTCAGTCTCTACCGGCGAAGAAAGGACGGTGCGCGCGGCAGCGCCCGCGGTCCGCGAACACGTGTGACGCGTCTATTTTGAAGTTCATCTGTGTAAATATTATTTAAAATTCGAATTTTTAATTTTATTATGTGATTACGGTTGTCTCATAATTTTCAGCCAGTGATATATTTTTATTTAAGCATCCTTTAATATTTTTTTCTCATCAATTTTAAAAAAGACTTCCTAGGAAAGGAGTATCATGTTTTTAGGATTCCTGTGTGTTTAAATATTCTTAATCATGTTAGAAGTGTGAGGTATCGTTATCCAGGAGACAGATTTTAAAGTATTTAATAAAATATTACCATGTCTGTAAACTAGGACAGACATGGTAATTAATATTTCAAGTGATAGGTATATATTTTTTATAAAATTAACTATTTTCAGCTGTGAAGTGAATATAACAATAAAGTATATTCATTGCATTTTTGTTAAAAAAGTATTAATTAATCTTAAAAATTTAACACTGCACATACAATTTTATTTAGTATCACAACATTTTTGAAGTTAGATGTAGGTAAGTTATATTCAGGCAGGTTTTCATTAAAAATAACAAGGATTTGTACCTGAAATATTAATCGATTTTTTATCGCATTTATAACCTACTAGCTTTTTTCGCGATTATAAGTTAAAGTTTTAGCAAACTTCATTCAGCAGATTTCGCGCAATGCGCGTACAAACATCCATACAGAGAGACAAATATCTACATCTAAAAATATCTCCTATCTTATATCGCCTGAACTTTATATCTCCTATACAGTATAGACATAGATTTCTGATTATTTCGTTACATAGGTAGAGCTTCACAATGAGTATCCGTTTCCGTTATCAATCATTTAACAAGTACCTAGGTACTTACAAACCGAGTGTATTCGACCATTTATCACTAGATGCAACAGAACAAAAGAGATTGTCCGAAAAGACCAAGCATTTTGCAACAAACGTCTATTATTCAATCTTTTTGAGCAAAAACTGCGATGGACTCAGATAAAACAAGCGGAAGTCACCACAAAATAATCTTGACTAAAGACTTATTGTAAGTTTAAGGTAAAGTTGATAATCGCGCGTTTAACGAGGTCTCCGTTTGGGCACGAATGCAATCTTTTGGTGTCATCTCTTTGCGTTTATTTGGTAAGCTCTATGTGAATCTTGGCGGTGTAATGTTTTTTTATAAATCATTCTACGAATATTTTAAATGCGAAAGTTTAGATGTGAGTATGTGAGTTTGGATGTTTGATACTCAAAGATTCTCAAAGATTTATTAATCAAAATGTTAAGAGCCCGTACTAGGCCAGATTGCTTCACATGATCGTCTGTAATATCTATAATAATGTAAAACTGAATGTAAAATTAAGATATAGCAAACTTCAGGACTAGCACGAGGGATTATGTTACTCAAAAACACGATTGCATAAAATTTTCTCGATAGAAAAAAATTACGAAGTTGCCTCCAAATCACCAATAATTAACACTTTAAACTGCTATTATTCAAGTAATACATTAAAATTAAGATTGAAAATTTTTGTATAAATTACTCTATAGATAAGGCAGGGCTTATGTTACTTACTTTTTTAAATATCTTTTTAAAAAGCTTTTAAAAAAATAATACGTATAATTGTCCGCATGCTTTAACCATCCACCACTGAGCCGCCGCGCCGCCCGCGACCCCGCGAGCATTTGTCTAGAACGCGGATTGGATGCGTGCGGGCGAGCTGGGTAGCGGGTAGCGGGGGAAAATCTTAGTTTTCGCTAGCCTAGAGCGGGCCCTTAACAGTTTTAGTTTAAATAAATTTGGATCGAAAACAACTGCTATAACAACTTACCTCAACATCTACTAGACGGATTTTGATGAAATATGGCACACGGGTAGAAAAATACTTGGAATAGCACATAGGATACTTTTATCCCGAAATTCTCATGGGCGCGAAGTCCTAGTCATTTTGAATATTTTTACTATTCTAAATTAACAAAGAATTTGTACTGTTAATAAGAAGTCCTTAAAAGTAATGAAAATCATGTACAGTAAGTACCTACCTCATGTACTAATTTTTGAAATAACCGTAACTTTTTCCGTTACGAGTACACTTAGTTTGATTGATGGTCTAGAGAATAACCTATTAATTTAAACAATCAATACTTTAAAGTCTTTGCGTCGCTCAGTCGGCTATCAAGTCACTCGTTAAAAAGTAATTCATTAGCCTTAATAGCTTCACACGTTGAAACTAATACGTTTTGTTTATTACTTCTTTTACTTATGACTTTGAAAAGATGCTTTAAGTTATATTTTCTTGAACAATTTTTTGTATGCTCGAAGTTATAAATAAATCGACCAAGGCCAATCTGTAAAGTATCGTAAATACATCTGATCAAGGATCGACACATGACGATCCTCTACGACCGCAAGGTTGTGGGGACCTTGTGGTCCAGAGGCAAGGGTTCTACAACCTACACCACAGAGGTTATTTATGTAATGTGTTTCTAATAAGAGATTATTTAGTTAGGTAATTAGAAGTAATAAATTTTGGTAATTTTATTTCTCGTGAAATAGGCTTGTTGCATCCAGTAAAGGCTGTTTAAATTTACTTTTTTTTACAAAACATGGGTTTGCTCTTGACCACAATCGTGCCCGAGGACAGATATGAGGTCTACGGTGTAGCGAGCTTACCCAGAAGCAGCCTAATCACACTGGTTTTGAAGAGAGTTAGGTTGTATGTACTCGAGAACACAGACGCAGACAGAGAGTTCCATTCCTTGTTGATCCTTGTTGTCGAATTGTTGTTGTTTTATGCAGTAGTTTGTTTGTTTCTTTGTAATAACTTTATTGCACAATAACATAAATAAATTACTAATAACATAAATCCAGAAAATGGTAACGGTGGGCTTATCCCATGAAGGGATCTCTTCCAGCCAACTGGTACGAAAAAAATATGTAATAAAACAAAGGGCTGAGGCTGTGCAAACAATCTGACATACATACATTTTATAGAAATTAATATATAATTATACTACTACTAAACTAAGATAGAAAAAGTAGGTAATGAAAGTAAATAGTATTTCTGAATCTTTATGAAAATTAACTAATTTTTTTTTAATTTTAAATCAATATTAATTTTATTCCATTTTGTATGACATGTAACTTTTATTAAGTAATCTGTAACCTGTCAAAGTTTACACAAATTAAAATTAAAATAAATAAATAAAACTTCGTTCCCCGTGTTATTATCAGTTTGGCCACCAATAATACACGGAATACAATAAAAAGAACAAATTTTCTTTCGTTTCATACACTTATATGCCTACTATAACGTTTACACAAATAAATCATCATTATCAGGGGGTGCCATCTTCAAAATGAAGTTTATAACACGAATAAATAAAAAAAATAAATTCAGTGCTGAAATAAAGTCTAGTAATCCACTTAGAAATTGAAAATTTTCCGGAGAAATCTACCTTATTAAATACTCTAACTAATATAATTTAACCCAGTAAGTTATCGGATGAGATCTGTTCCTATTTACACAACGTGGCCTACATTGTGTAAATAGGCAGCTAATACTGAAGCAACGGCTTTCGAAACCAATGTATTGAGATAGGTATGACTGCCTCTATCTAGTCAATTAGGAGATCTTGCATCACTGATCTGGCCTTTCAACTATGTCGGAGGATGCTGGTTGTCACGATTATCTTTGCATGACTTCGAAAACTTTTTTAGGCACGTTGAGCCTTTAGTTTGCGGGTGTTGAATGAGATAGGGATGAAAAGCTTCACAACATTGCTCGTATGCATTGTTTTAACTGTCATCGCATCGTGTCTCAACATACAATTTTTTTAAACCTATTTTTATGACTTAAATAAAAGAAAATAGTCATCAAGGAGGATAACTCACGCTTAGCAAAAAGGTGTTGCAAAAACTAATATAATTCGTGATATTAGTTTCGATTTGTTAAATGTGTGATTGCTTGTTTATTGTTTGTTTCATTAGAATAGGAAAACGGAAATAAGACTAAAGGCCCATTTACACTGTGCAAGTTTTTTGCCTGTTGCATATAACTAAATTGAAGCAATACCTTGCATGGACTAAACAATGTAACATTCTTGATCTCAAGTTTTGATTGAAAACTTTTGTCTGTATACAATATTCCTTGATCAATTCTAATTATTCCTTGATCAATTCTAGTATCTTGTATGTACAAGAAAATGGTATATTGTTAATGGGACTTAAGTTGCAAATTTGCAATTTATACGTATTTAATCCAATTTCAACGAAATAATTTGTCCTATAGATGTCCTTCCAACTGTGAATTTTTTTGTAAATTTGTGTAAATTTTTAGGTATCTTTAACAGGCATATAATACGACAGACAAACAATACCGTCAGTTGCTACCATTATATAATAACACTTGATATAATAATAACCGTGTAGAATGGTCGGGTTGACCTTTTCAGAGGCGTGGAGGAAGGCACGATGTCATGTCGCTTGTCGTCTGTGATGAACGGTAGGTCCTAGGTTCAGTTCCGGTATTTCACACCGTACTTTGTATATTTTATCAACGCCTAGCTGTTGTATGCTGCTTCTCTCGTGTTGATTTATCCTTTAGAAATTAGTATTTTTGTTGTGCTTGTGGTACACGAAACATGAAAGGTACTTACATTTAATTACAACATATGTGAATAATCAGTTGAGTTGGTAGTATAGTTTCTGAATTTTAAAGAGAATTTTTTAAAATTAAGTTAAAGGAAAACTACCTTTAGGCACTAATTTTGTTTGTTTAAGTAAAAATTAGAAAAATGACCAATACGATTTATCAAGTATTAAAATATCAGTAATTTCATAAGCCAAGGAATTCGGATAATTAGGGCCCAACTCTGAATATTATCTACTTGTATTTCTGTTCGTCTGATACGGCAAAAACAGCACAGACATTACCCGGCTAGTATATACAGATATAATTGCACGCTTAAGAAACACGCGTGCAATAGTCAGTGCGATTGCAGCCAGCAACAAGAATCAATAAGAACTTCATTACCGTCCGTTACGGCTGCGTTCGATATTCAAACAAGTTATGGGAAACGAATAATTTCAAACGTTTTTCTTAGGTTTTTCTGCGTTTAACGGTTGATGTAACAGTGGTCCTTATTAGATGATGGCGTGTGGAGTGGAATGATATGTTGAGCCAGTTGTGATTGAGTCATTTATTTTTTATTTACTTGTATACTTATTTAGGTATTTTACAACTATTTTAAGGAATAGTCCTGTTCGTTGGGATAGTTCCTTAAAATAGTTGACTTGACCAAAGAATATTTTTTGAAAAATATGTTACTGATCTCCATTCTATTCCATCTCTGTTAATAAAGATGAAATGTTTAAAAATTAAAAAAGTTTTGATAAATTGGCGTGACAGCGAAGAAAAGTTATTTCCTCCTATCAAAGGATTATCTTGGAAAGATAACCACTGAGGCGCTTTGGGTCACACTTTGATACCCGACGAAAACGCCTTGAAGCGATTGGGGCTCGAATCCGGGCCTCAGCTGATAACGACACTAGTGATGGAAAAAGTGTTATTCATTCAGTAAGAGTTCGTTAGAGTCGAGATCTGTTAATCGAAATAGTTTCTATATGGACAGTCCTATTGCCGAGGAGCAAAAAATTTATGGTCATAGAAAAAAAAAAGGGCCTCATAGTGCCGTGAACTTCTGAACAAGTGGTGTTTTTATGTGTGTTTTCTCCTGCTAAATTAACAATGAAGTAAGTGTTTTCTGAATAATAATTTGCTAGAAACTTATTACGTAGGCATCGTTTATAGATTCTTTTAACTTTGTTAAAGCAAATCTGTTCAAAATAAGGAATATTTATTTTTCAAAATTTTTCGTGCCCCAGACATGGTCAGTAAATGTGATTATTAAGTATGTAAAATTATTTCTACGATAAAAACTACGTGTCAACTACATTTAGTTATGTTATAGAAATAAATTAAAGCATTTATAGATCACTGTTTATTTCAGGAAATATAAGAAAACTTATTAATTCTGTATTCAGATGAAATAATGATGATCTATACCGCTGCGGGCTACGAATTGTTGCCCCAAATCGGCCATTAAAAATGTAAAGGTGTGTTGACTTGGGTTGTTTGTTTACATTTACATTCGGCGATGCTTAATTAATGGTGTTTGATTGACTTACAACTAAGTTAAAAAAAAACACTTGATTTTCGAGTGTAGTAATTTGAGGTGATGGAAAACTTGGAATTTCTATATTAGCCTCTATTCAGCTTTTATTAAAACTTATTTTCTATTGTCATAATTAAGTGATCGAAGGTTCGTTATCGCACTTTTTTGGGTAGGTTTCCTTAAATATCTTTAAAATTATAATTGTTTTTTCTTTACCAACGTTAAACTTTTTAGTACCTAGTAGTTTGTTTTTGCGTGTGACTTGTAGTTAAAGGTATTTTTCTCCCGATTAGGATAAAAAAAAACTTTAGACGGAACCCTCGATTTGTAAATTCGACTCACTCTTCAAAACACTTGTAGGATTTTATTATCAGCATCCTAAATTGTAACTTATTATACATATCTATCTTTGAATGCAGTTCGAATTTCAAACTTCGCGGGGGGAGCGTGGCTAGTAGGTAAGTATCTAAAAAGTTTGCCGCCGTGAAACAACCTTTATCGTGTGGCTTTTGAAGCGCTCCGGACCCGAATCCGTGCCCCATTCGCTGTGATTTATGTGTACTTTGCAAGTTCATTTTGACGAGGTTTCTTTTGTTATTTGGAATAGTGCAATAATTCAACGTGTTCACAATTTAATGTAGTTTCTCGTGTGTTATTAATCTTTCTGTACAATAATCTCATAGTGTTAAGATATGAATATTTGTGAATAGTGACGTAACGAGACGGTTGGAGTCTTCAATTACTTTTAAAAAGGTTTTTACAAATTTTCTTTTCACTTTACATAATGATATTATTATGTAAAGTCAAAGAATATATTGTTTTTCACGTTTATTGTCAATATTTTGCAAAACAAGTGAGTAGTTTACACGAAATCTAGGTGTATATATAGGTTGCGCGCTGCCATGTTGGGTTGGAAACTAGAAATTGATAGCCTAATTCTATGAAGATATTTAAGTTATTTCTTTTACAGGACAGATATTTTTTTTAACATTAACTGATTACGTGGTTTACGTGCTGTCTAAAATCATATGAAACCTACCATTTTTATTGCTTATATTGGAAAATATAAAACATTTAATGCAAGTGAATAAAATATTTACAAAATTGAAATTGAAACTTAAATAACTTGGATCTAAAACGTGATATTCATTTAACAATGCATCTTCATCTATCGCCTAACTAATATATTTTATGATACTAGTTTTATAATTTTAATTAATTGCCTCTATTTTTTGTACTGACTCTAAAAGTGCAAAACCATAGCGCGCTATTTGCGGTTGGTAATTCCTGCCGATCAGCAGCGCTTTAGAGCCCGGTCATCGCGCGGCGGCAGCGCCTGAGTGGATAAGAAATTTAAATTTTCTGAATTTTGTTTTCTATCTGCTAACTACCATTGGGTTTAGTATCTTGATTCGTGTCTACAAATAACTTGTGAGGTACTTGTGTAAGAAAATCTAACGTTTTCTAACACAATGTAAATTTGAATAAATATCAACAAATCATTAACTTGTTCCACCCGAATGACCGACACGTCTATTGTTTGTATGAGACATGTCTTTCAACAAGTTTTTCCAAGGTGTTAAGAGTTAGTACTTTGTTTTATTATTTAATAAATGTATCCATTACGGTTTTATTAGTACGACATGAATAGTGTTGCAATTATTCAATTTCATTACAAGTGGCTTGTAATGAAATTGCGATAGAAACGATTTTAAGTCGACTGCAAGTATAGTTAGTATAAAAAGTAACATTTTTGAGTGTTTCGCGTAATTGCTGTTGTTTCTGATATTTCTTTATCATCACGTAACTCTATAAGAAAGCCACTACTCGCTTTGGCATTATAGTAGAACACGTGATGAGAGTTCACCTTAAGGTTATGTGATACCTAATAAAATTTATACAATTTAAATTATTCTAACGAAAATAACATTAGGTATTTTAAAAACGTTAATATAATTGCATGCGTTATTCTTTTGGTATTTATTTTTGTTTATCCTTTAGACTTTAGAGCCTTAAAATTACAACTCAAAATCAATTCAACAAACAACAAAGCGGTGGGAATAAAATGTTATTTTTTAAATCAATAAGACAGTATAGCCGCTTTTTTAAAAATACTGTGGTTTAGCAATATTAAGCTTAATTAATTAAGCTTAATTTTTAAGCTTATCATTGCTAAACCTAGTCTTTTTGATAAAAAATTTTTTTTTTTCCCATCACTTTTTTTCCAACCGTACCTTATCTGACGCATCTGTTACGATAACATCAATACCCGCTTCCTCGTTAGTAGATCAGATAGGGCAGTCCGTGCCGAGATTGTAGGAATGATCCCGACTAGTCTGCGGTTGAAGCGTGCCTTATGAATGCTAAGTCATCGTTGAGAGGCTTTTTTCAAGTTGGAAATACAGCCTTCTTGGTAATGAGACTTACTATGAGTTCCGTACTACTAAAAGAAATAAGAAACCTTTTTTTGTATCACTTGTTATGTTATCTGTTTTAGTTTTATGGCTCCATCGTTCAGTCAAACGATGATATTGTGTTGTGTTGCACACACATATAGTAAAAAAGGGACTAGTTTAAATAAAATGAAGGTAACGAAGCCGAAATATTTAGCAAACTAAAGATTTACAAATGAACAAATACATTAAGCGGTAATGGTGGGGGATCAATATAAATATAATAAAAGGGAGATGCGAAAAAGAAAGAAAATCTAACGAGCTCTTTTTGCTAAAAGCTTCGACATTGACATTCTCCGACGTAGACATTTTCCGACAACGACGATTCGAAAATCAAAATTTTCAAAGAATGATTTTCATCTTCGACTCTATATGGCCGTACTTTCGATGCGTGAGTTAGATTCGTACTTGGCTGCATTTTTTTTTGGATCAGCAACCATCTTTCGTGAAGAAATTTATTTTATGCTTTTCTTTTTTTTCTTGTCATAATAATCTTGTCTAGAATATTGGCTGCGTTCAGGGCAGTAAAATAACAAGTTCCAACTTTTGGTTCTCCAATTTGTTGACTCTACTACCATAAAAATCAAATAAAAATTGTATTAAATATTCTTCAAGTTATTTTTAATCCTAGTACCGCTATTCCGCGTACGTAATCCCCACGAAGTGGGTTAGAATAGTTCATATAATTGTAGTTTTTATTTCGTAATCACTGGCCACATGAAGCGGTACCAGCACCGTTACTCTTAATAGTACCTCTTATCATAACACCGAGGTACAGTAGGCGGCACATCAAGGTATATAATCCACTAAAACTAACTCTATTTTAAACCAGTCATGGTACTGTTGCCAACATCTTTTGATCCACTAAAATCTATTTTAGAGCTGTTCTTTGGTGCGAAGGTTGATTTGCAGCCTACTGTAGAAAGTACCGCTATAATGGGGTAATATAAAGGTACTTGAACTTGGTTATTAGAGTAATGTGGGTTTCGCACGAGACAATACAATCTTTCGATTTCGATACTGGATTGGGAAAGATATGTATAAAACCCACAGAGTTAGGTACACAAAACCAGCTTTGTTGAAATCCGATCTATTGCTTGGGCATGTTATTTTAGTCTTGCGTTGGAAACAGACAATTCGGAAAAAAATACGATTGACAACCTCTAGAAGTTGAAGATATAATAGACTGACTTAATGTGTTCTTAAGCACATACTTAACTCTAATTTTGAAACGGCTGGCTATTCTTCAATATAATTAAAGTCCAAGGAAGGTGTACCTGATAAAGATAAAAATTCAATGATAGCTGAGGAGCTTCGAATCGCAATTTAGTTTTTCATGAAACTAAAGTTATAATTTCTGCTGTCTTTTTGCCTTCTTCAATATTAGTGTTTTTTTTAATAGTCTATGTGGTAATTGCGTATTTTTATCGACGTATATTGCTTAATTTTGTCTCGGCATGATATTTTAACTGCAAAAACGCAAAGGTACACCATAAAGCCATATTACGTATTTGTAAAATACTCTCACTTTGAGAGAAGAACTCCAGAATAAAGCGTCATTTAAATAACTAAGTTTCGTAATAAACCATAAAACGGCCATAAGCCATGATAAATACAAATAGTATCCAACAGAGATACTTGTATTCAACATTGATCGAAGTGATTGATATGTAAAATAGCCATAAATATTGGCGTCACTCTGCTTTCATTGCATAACTGGATGCGCTTAGAACATGTAAATGATAGGTCCGTGACTTAGCATAGAATTCTATTAATACCTATTATAAATGCGAAAGTTTGAGTTTGTGAGTATGTTACTCACGCAAAATCTATTGGACGTAAGTATTTTGATACAATTTGGTACACTGCTAGAAAAATATCGCGAATACCACATTGGATACCTTTTATCTTGAAATTCCTACGGGAGTGAAGCCCTGGGCGCCGTTAGTATTAAGTAATATAATAGAATTAGGAGCGGGTGGTTCTCAGAGCAAAATGTCCACGTTGATAAAACGACCGTAACGTAGTAAGTCATGGGAGTAAAACGTCCGCAATTGAAAAGGGCCAAGCAACAAATTGTCCTCAAATATAAAAGCATTTAAAGTAAAATGTCACTAATTAAAAATATCATGAAAGCAAAACATCCCTAACGCAGTACACAACCTTTCTAACTCATACAACATCTTTAAAACATCAAATATCTTTAATAAAACATATTTTTTCCATTCAAATATACTCCGAATTTGAATAAAAAAAAAAAGAAATGAAGTTGAGTAAACAGGCAGTAACCATACATATTTCAGACATTGTGATCCAAAGACTAATGATTGGAAGTCAAAGATCAATTTACTTGTCTCTATTGTAATACCTATTAAGTTGTCATGTAATCGATGCTAAAGGCAAATATGTTTGTTTCGATGATGATGCTGTAACAGCATCATCCACCATCAATCATTTTGGTCAGGATGTCATTATGATCATTAACTAAAAAGTTTAAAATAAACATTTAGTTATAGTGCGAAGAATAGAAGTAAATAAATAGGATAGAAGAATAGAATTGGAAGATAAACTAAAAATAGAATCTTATCTATTTGGTTTAAATTAAAATTCTCTGACTCTATGAAAATGGTATACCTATATGTTATAACATATAGTTCTTCTAAAGTTGTTTAGTATCACAGACTGTGTGTGTAAGTATGTGTACGTAAGTCAGATTCAATAAAAAAAAAATTCAAAATTATTTATTCATTAATCACAATTCTTTAGATAAATACATTGTTGTCAGATGAAATATTTAATAATTACATTTTATTTAAATTAATGTTTTTAATATTAAAATCGGGTGGAGTACTTTGAGAACATTTTGATTTTATCATGGAGTAGAATGAAACACAATTTAAAATATTATTTTTTTCATGAAGTAGTTTGGGAACATTTTTGAAATACTTTGGGAATAACCCGTTCTATGCCTTATTTTGTTCAATGTTTTATACAGTTGTATCAGGGGGCACGGCAGTGCCCCCGCCAAGTCGAGCGCGAAGCAAACACTGCCGTACCATCCTTTACTGGAACCATTTCGCCGCATTTTCAGGCCCCTATTTGAGAACCTCTGGATAAGACCAGAACGAAGAAATTTTCGTCATCCAGTAAGCTATTATCACATACTAAAAATCCAAAATTTCAAGTCTGTAGGTCATTTAATTCCGAAGTTAAGCGAAAGCAAAGTTTCGCATTTTCGACACTCACTCACTCACTCATGATCATCAAAATAGAACTAGTACTTCCCATAAACTCAGAGAGCTGAAATTTGGTACAGAGTTAGGTATTAATGGCCACATAAAGGGAAAACTATAAAAACTAGGATAATCGAAGATCTGGAGTACCTGGTGACCCTGATTAGAAAACACAAGAGCCCAACCAAACAATTAGAGATCGACATACCGCCTTTACAAAAAATATTCAACTTGGTGGGCCGCTTCATTTGATGTCAAAAATCGAAGGTCTGAAGTATCTCGTGAAGAACCCTCAGCTAGTCTTAGCTGTATTAGAGATTACCATATCTCTATGGCAACGCCCCCTTCTATTGCTACATAAAAAAATCGACTGTCATTGCAAAAGTCCAGCGTAGAGGGACACATCTTCTTATTTAATCTAGCCTATAGCGTCCCACTTTTGAGCGAATGTCTCCCCTTCTGCTTAATCATAATAAAAGAGTAATTACATTTTTATTAGTTTTATTACTAGGTACCATAATAATTACATTTTTATTTCGAGTGCTTCTTCATCTAAGTATTAGTTTTAGTGCTTCTCCATCAGATTCTGTCCTGGGCAATGCACTTTACTTCCGACCAGGAGAGAACGACTGCCTTTCCGCTGCAACGGTACGCCGCCGCCAGGTTTGCTTGGGTCAACGTACATAATATTTCGATGGGGTCAACCAACTTTTCTCTTGTCCTGTGGTATCCACTCGAGAGCTTGCCTAGTATATGGGTCTCTTCGAAGCGTGTGGCCGATCTATAGCGTTGCACATTTCCCAGAGCTCACGCTTGGAGATGATCTCTGGCCAGAAAATGCCAAGTATTTGCCATACGCGTTACCTCTATAATACATTATAACCGTACATATTCATCGAGATACTGTACCAAGTTGTATTTCGATTGTACTTAAAAGACAATTTTTTCATTGTTGTCTGTTTTCATTTTGCTTTTAAGAGTTGCCCGCTTCTTCAAAAATTACCCTAGGTTCAGTATGAAAAATTGAAAATATTATGCCTCCTAATGCTTGATGACGAAAATAAGGTTATCAACTTGCATGAGGCCCCAATTATGTCGAAAATTGGTAATGATTATGGTGGTTTAAATGATATTGTTACATTTAAATTGTCAAAGTGCTGAGGAATGAATAAAAATACTCATCAAGTATATTTTGACCCTTAATTTAGGGCTAAAACCCTCAATTTGATATCACTGATCAAGTGTCAAATAAAAAATCCCTACATATCAAATTAAATATTATTTACTTTTGTTTGGGGTAAGCCACAAGTTGGAAACCCTGCTCATGATAGGTCAAGAATAACAGACAATAACCATTTTTTTAAAATTTATTTGGTCTCTGGTTTTTAGAACACTGGCTGTATTATTGCATGGGAAAAATAAAACTTCGATGAAGTTCTTATTTTTTCCTTGGAATCGAGCTAATTTTCAGTTATTCTTTACAATATTCCATGGAAGTAATAAGTACTTTGTACAACAAAGTACTTACTACTTCCATGCAATAGGTATTCTGTGGAATAAATTTCTAGTACATAGACATAGGAAAAAAAATCAATTTTATTAAAAATTTTTTTGCTAGCTCTATGGTCTAAAATTCTAGTAACTAATCTTCATGGGTATGGAATGGTTCATCTCATAAATGTTGACTTCAAGAGTATAAAAGCTCAAGTTTCAACGATCACCGAATACAACCGGCTTAGGCGTAAATACCGCGCCGATCTTACAGAAATTAAACGGTCTAAACCGTCTAAAAGATTATTTATTTATTTATTTAACCTTTATTGTACAAACACAATGTATGGCACAATAGGTGGACTTAATGCAGAAGCATTATCTAACAGTCGACCTTTGGGGTAAACAGAGAACTTAAGTGGGGATTAAATAATAAACGCGAATGGGCAATTCGAAAAACTGTTGCTTACTGTACAAGAATCAGAACCAGAAACAAGCTAATTATTTAAAAATAAAAAACACGACTGACAACTCACATAGCCTATGTCACTCGGAGGAATGCAGGGAATCTAACAATCTAACATCGAAATCTGTTAAGCCGTTCAGGACTTATGGTGGAATAAAGAAACTTACATACATACAATACAAACATACTTACATACATACATGAACCCTGAAAACATAACACTCCTTTTTTGGCCAGTCGTGTAAAAAAGAAAAGAAAGATTTGTAATAATGATAAAACTACTCCTAAAAAGAAAAAAAACTGTGTCAAATAAGAACATTTAATAGAATAAATCAATATGTCCACGTTTCTACAAAAAGAAGTGAAATCCCACCAAAAACATTCTGTAAAAAACTAGCCAAGTCTCGATGGAGCTGTTTGTTTATCTCTAAAAAGTAATGAAATCTAGACAAAGTCGTTCCAAGTCTAAGGTTCCTTACTGCGATATCTTTATTATTATATTTAATGTTGTGTGACTTGGCCGTTGAACATTCTTATACATTAGTAGCTTTATCAAGACTACAATTGACTGGTTATTGAATCAACGTTTTCCAAGTGGCAATTTTCCATCGTCAATGGGTAGCGGTTCTGGCGACAGATTAGTGCAATGGTGTCATGGAGCACCTGGTTTTGTACTCTTGTGTACAACGGCCAAGTCACACAACATTAAATATAATAATAAAGACATCGCAGTAAGGAACCTTAGACTTGGAACGACTTTGTCTAGATTTCATTACTTTTTAGAGATAAACAAACAGCTCCATCGAGACTTGGCTAGTTTTTTACAGAATGTTTTTGGTGGGATTAAATATACAGACATGAAAGTTGCGGATATACGTGAATATATAAAGATACACCTACTTAGCTAAAATGTTTATTTTATTCAGAGTTAAGTCGGCAAAGGGACGCGTGCAGAAAATATTATGTGTCGTCACTTCCCTCGCCGTTTGACTGAATATAGGTTATTATTTATTTAAGGGCTTTTATTATATATAAATAATCTAAGCCCTTGTATATGTGAAATTCAACTATTCGCAGTTGAGCGCTTATAGTTGAACAGTAGGGAAAATTAGAAATTTTCAGTATGTACAATACATTCCTATTTGGGGTTTGGAAAGACAAGACTTTTATTTTATTTTATGTATGTAGGTCAATTCATTTAAATTAATTCAGATTTATGGTGAAAAATTTTTTGTACCTATTTGAAAGTCATAAATGATTATAATATCGGCGGACCGTATCTAAAGTGATTTAATAAGATCAAGGCAAGTTCCGATCCTAGGAAGTCATCAGTAAATTGGAGTAATTTATATGCAGAAGTCGGCAAACTAGTTCTAATATTAAAGGAAATCATAAATATATCCATCAGAAAATATGTGATGATGAGACTTAAAAATAGTGAAAAGAAATAATTCTTATAAGTGCAATGGATATTTTTCAGTGTAAAGACTCAAAAATAAAACCAGTGTTAAAAAATGTGATGTGACAAAAAAGAACTTAAATATTTGAATTCAAAAATGGCGGCGTGGGTGTGGTTGGCAGCACTGCTCTGCGGTTCTCATGCAGCAGTGCTGCCCCCGCCGTGGGCGGACGTGAGGAGAAACCCTTGCGCTGCCCACCCTAGAGGGTGGTTGATGCTGTACTGGCCGTCGGATGGGAAGTGCTACACTATTTATAAGGTTGGTATTTTTTGTATTATTTTTTAAAAAATTGGCTTTATTCACGATAGGAGTTTAAGGAGCTAGAATTTTATACTATTGGCAAGAGCTGGATTGCGATGGCCCAAAATAGGAAAGGTTGATGTAGACAGAAGGACAGGGACCGGTCGTTATGGAAATCCTTGGGGGAGGCCTTTGTCCAGCAGTGGACGTCTTTCGGCTGAGAGAGAGAGAGAGAGACAGAAGGAGGCTTATCAATAGAAGACTTTGATGATGAAGGCTTTAAGGTAGATCCTATTTCATTTTGTGTGTAATCAGTTAGTTACTGTAACTTACTGTGTGTGTTGTGTGTGTTGTGTAACTTACTTTTGTGAACTCTAATTATTTATCGCTCTCTTGATTGTAACCTGTTTTGTGTGCTACTGAATAAAGAATAAAGAATACAGATGTGTTTTAAGTGTGATCAAACATAACAATTTATCTCTAGTAACTGCTACACAAGTGAACAGTCAGCTAGTGTTCAGGTTTCCTTTTAGAAGTCAGATTGGTCTACAGACAGTGGTACGATCAAGGGTCATACCTCAAAGAGCTTATCGCCAAGCCTTAAAGATCATATTGCCTTGTATATTCTGACTGCACTTTGACTCTTGACTGTAAATGCCGCCGGGCCGCATGAGATACGAAACGAACCTGCGCATTCTTGAGCCATGTATTTATACCCGAAACAGTTCGATTAAAATTCTAAACGAGCCATTTTCCTACTTTATATTGCATTCAAGTTCGTCAAAAATGAGCTAAGTTTGAAGTTTAAGCATTGCATCACCATCTTTCCAAAATTCAATTTTAGAACGTGACTCGTGTGCAAGCGGTTTCTAAGCGGTGTAATATGCAGCTGATCACGTATTTTAAAATCTTAAAGATAAAAAGCTTAGGTTTTCGAGAACTATAGATAATATTTTCAGTGATAGAAAAAGATTGTGCAATTTATTTCGATTTTTTTTTTAAAGGTAATGGTTTCTTACTTTATCTGTAAATTTCTAACAAAAAATTGTTTTTCGTCCTGTCGTAGTATTTCTATTAATTTAAATTCTCTTTGTACACCTCAACTATAGACGGACGTACCTAGCTCTATGACCTCAACACACACACGCTTCGAGCAACAAGGACTTCCGCGCGTAAGGAGTTATTATAAGCTAAGGGTTGTTATTATAGATATTAAAATCACTAGGTACGGTACCAAATAAAAAATACACTACGCGAAAAGAAGCGACGAGAAACGGTAGACAAAATTCAACCATCCGTTGGCAATGATTCCTACATAATAAAAATTTTGAAAATAAAGTAGCGCTAAATTATAGATCTAATTTAAACCAGTAAGGGGTGAGCACGAATATTTGCGAGAATTTATATGGAAAATGAATAGTTACTTTTACGTACGAGCTATTCATTTTCCATATAAATTTCTGACGTGACGATACGATTACGTTTTCGCAAATATTCGTGCAAACCCCACAGTTCCCATCTCCGCCGAGTGCATATTGAGCAAACAGCTTGATACCTCGAACAAATAACAATGTTCACAGTCCATTTGAGAGGAACTGTGGAGGAGCAAAGTCTCCCGCAATGTCCGTCCAATTCTAGAATAGAAATATAGCTTCTATCTACATATACACTGGCCCATAGCAGCCTTGATTTAGATTTGTCTGATATAATCAAAGTTAAATTTGAAACACTTTCTGTTGCTGATTACAGTTCTACAATCCTCTTGAAAGAAAACTTCCTACTGGTAATGGTAGAACCAACTGTAGAACCTCTTGGAACAGAGGGAAATTCTGATGCAAACTTATGTAAACCTGATGACAATGCAATATCATAAAGATCTTCTTCTTTATTAGCCAAAGCTATGATCTAATTTTAATGAAATCTATTTCAATGACCGCAATCATCATGAATCGTACGAATAAAAATTACGTAGAAAATTAAAAGCATTTTTAATAGACGAGTCATAAACGTGTATATTTTATGTTACTAGGTCAATAAAAGAGTGTAAATAGATATTTATGATGAGAACGTAATTCAGTTTTATGTTGTAACGTTGTTATTATCAGGTTATTTACACAATATTACATTGTGCTAAACACCAAAGTCCCACGATTAACAGCATGGCTTCCGCAAAGCTATTTAACACCGCAACTTTATGGGTACAATTGTTTTTAAAGTATACGTAACTAGCTTTCGCCCGCGGCTTCGCTCGCGTGAATTTCCCACGGGAACCGTACCTTTTCCCGGGATGAAAGGTATGCTATGTCCTTCTCCGAACTTCTAACTATGTGTATGCGAAATTTCAGAAAGATTGGTTCAGTAGATGAAGCGTGAAGAGGTAACAAACAAACAAACTCACTTTCACTTTTATAATATTAAGGATTAGGATATACGTTTTAATTGCACGTTTGGTTACTAATAATTTTTGATCTTTTTTTTGTAATATAAATTTTTACCCTTTTGCTGAATAAAATCATTACTTGCAAAGTTTGGCTTAATTTTCTGTCGATAGTGCTGAAATGTTAAAAATCAAAAATTGCCTATGCTATATTAAAAAATGTTTCCTATCCACGAACAGGTTTCCTCGCGATGTTTTTAATTACCATAGTAGATATGAGTAATTTTAACCAAATGTCTGGTAAGCCAGTTCCAGAACTGAAAACTTAAACAAACCTTTGGCTTTTTGGTATAGGTAATGGAGCTATTGCAACCAAGATAAGTGTCGTGTTATCTGATGTATATAAATTAACAATTGATGTTTCTCATGTAAAGACACCAGATAATAATCATGCAACAAAAGAGTATTTTACATAATTCATTGTTCTGGTCAGAAAGAGTCAGTGGGTCAGTATGTTATAAAGAGTTCGATCGGTCACGGTCTTTCACAAGTACGACCAACAGCAAAATTCTATCAAAATCAATGCAAAATCGCCGCTATTACCGCCGCAGAGAGTCTATGTAGGGTAATGTGATATGCAGCAGATTGTACATACCAAAATGCAACCGGTCCGACAGGAATTTCAGTAACCACATATTTGATTAACTGTTGGCTGTCGTATAATTTTACGTTGATTTGATTCATCTGCTGTCGCTTCTGTTGCGACCACAACAGAAGCGACAGCAGAGGAATCAAATCAACTTCTTGCAATCATTTGGTATATAGGTACCCAACTCCAAGAAGAGAGTTAACCCTTTAAATTTTGTTTCTTTGAGTAAATACTTAAAGACTTACTTGGATCGATACTAAGTAAATGCTTAGTATCGATTTCCTAAACATACTTAAATAGCTGTTCTCGCGGCTTCCTTCTGTTCGAAATTACGGAATTCTGGATTTAACATTCATATCTTTAAAATATGAGTGAGATTAGATGAAGCGATATCTACATACGCACATTTGCGAATCCTAGAATTCTGAGACCTGAGGCAGTTGGCCACTTTCACTTATAATGAGGCATGATAGCTTTTCATAAAACTATTATTGTTGCCAGAGCCTGTTATTAAATTGTCAAATATTATATGTCAGAAAGAAAAAGAATGTTTGTTACTCAATCACGTTTAAACGGATGAATGCCATCGAATATTCTGTAATTTATTACCTTTACGAGTAGGATATTTCAGGCAATCTAGGGGTTGTCCTATGTTCATCTTCAAAATGTTCATGTAAAAAAACAAAGTCGGTCCGTAAATTCTAATCATTTTTTTTGTAAATAAGTCTTGAAATTTTATATACATTTTCATTCCAAAAACTGTTTCCGAGGAATAAATTAACTCGAGCGAAGCCGCGGACCATAACATGTAACGTTTAGGTATTAGAGTAAGCATAGTACTTTCAAAAATATTTGTGAAAATGTAAATTACCTCAAAATGAGAAGAATTATGTAAGTTAAAGAGATTTGAACACGTTATTTAGAGGTAGTGTGTAGTAGAGGTGAATAGCCTAGTTCATCTTTGTAATAAGGTTAATAAAATGCTAAACCTCCCTATTATAACACTTTGTGGCGTTCCGTGGCATTCCCACGGATTTAACGGCACCTTTACTTTGCGAAGGCATCGTAAAGCAATTAACAAAATGCACAATGCCTTCGCAACAAAGGACCGACAACTTATACAACTTATTTACAACCGGCAACTTACTTTATGATTATTGCCGAACGGAATTCCAAATAATTTGTACAACTATTTTTTATGATAATGTTCCGTTACAACTGTTAACGTTTAACTTAAAACATCTATTAAAAGACAGTCTGATTTTACTCACTAAACAGTGAACACGCTTTTCATTTACCAGCCCTTCTGGTATAAACCTACCAAGTACTCGTCCGAACATAGTAGGTACAGTACTTCGGTCAATCAGTTAAGTTAATGGTGACCCTTATATAACTCACCACACGTGAGTCAGATTAGCCACATATCCATAAATAATACAAATAGTAAAATCTAAAATATAAAGTGGTAAAGTTACATAAAAATATAATATGGTAAAGTGGTGACATCCCGACGTGATATCGACGTGATCTACAAACCGACGTGATACCAACGTGATCTACATATCTACGTGATCTACAAATCGTCGTGATCAAGAAATCTGCGCAATCTACGACGTCGTGTTCTACAAACAACGTCAGACTCAACAACACGAGCGTCCTGCCAACAATTATCAAGACCACGATGTCACACGTAGCCCAGAGCCCATCACCTGCTGAAGTACAGGCGGCCACAGCTGCACTCGCCCTGATGTCAAGAATACCGGAGTTCTGGCGACAGCAGCCGCGACTCTGGTTTCATCAGTTCAACGCCATCGTGGACATACATAAGGTTAGTGACCTCCACAAAAGTCAAATATTAATATCTAAGTTGGGTAAAGACGAATTGAGCGATATTAGCGACATTCTCGAAAATATGCCAACTGTAAATATATTTAACACTATAAAAGATAGATTATTATATGTATATCAGGAATCCGAGTCTCGTCAACTTAACAAATTACTAAAGCAATTAGAGCTCGGAGACCAAAAACCTACTCAATTACTTAGACGTATGCGGGAACTTAATAACAATCGTATCGCAGATGACACACTTAAAATTTTATTCATAAGTCATCTGCCAAACTCAATACAACCAATACTAACCGCGTGCGACGCAGACAAAATTAGTTTAAATAATCTCGCGATAATGGCAGATAAAATATTAGAAAACACTAACTGCCCATTTCAAACGGCTTCTATTAATGAAAAATATGTATCTACAATAAATTCTTCTGATGTTTCCGCGAAATTAAGTAGCTTACAATCAGAAGTTAAATACATTTTAGATAAGATAACTAACAAGGGCCACCAATCGCGAGACCATAGCCAAAAATGCCACCCTATTCAAAATAACTTTAAATCGCGCACCAAAAATAAAAATAATCATAGGGATTTTGCCGATCAAACTTCAAAACCCGGCGATCCGAATTACATGTGCTATTATCATTACACGTACTTAAAAAATGCGCGCAAATGTGGCGATACCAAATATTGTAGTAGCTATAATAATTATAAAAAATTTCCTGCAAACAAGACTTCGACACCGGCGGACATAAATGTTGCTGAGGTTGAGAAGTCATATAGATTATGCGTTAGTGATAAAATAACAGGTACTCGATTTTTAATAGACACAGGCGCTGATGTTTCCGTTCTAGCCGCGAAAAAGCGAACAGGAACGTCAGATTATACCCTGTATGCAGCTAACGGTACTCAAATTACTACATATGGTAAAAAAACCATTACCATTGATTTAGGTTTACGTCGCCCTTTTCAATGGACATTTATATTAGCCGACGTCTCTAAATCTATTATCGGTGCAGATTTTCTCGCCGCTAACAAATTAATGGTCGATTTACATGAAAGAAAACTAGTCGACAAAGTAACTTCATTTTCGCGTCAAATAAATGTTCTTCAAACTAGTGAACCGACTGTTCGTTCTATAAACGAGAACGACGAATATCACGCTATTTTAAAAAGTTTCCGAACATTACTAAAATGGAAAATTTCTTATTAGAACCTAAGCATGACGTGAAACATCACATTTATACTACCGGACCTCCGGTACACGAGAAGGCACGCCCATTTAATCCACAGAAATACAAAGCAGCCAAAGCTGAATTCGAAAGAATGATGCAATTAGGTATTTGTAGGCCCTCAAATAGCCCTTGGGCTAACCCTCTCGTTTGCGTAACTAAAAAAGGAGAACAAGAAATAAGACCCTGCGGTGATTATCGCAGGCTTAACGCACAAACAACTCCTGATCGCTACCCTTTACCTAGACTATTAGATTTCACTTATATGTTAAAGGGAAAAACTATATTTTCAAAAATAGACGTTAGAAAAGCCTATTTTAATATACCGATGGCCGAAGAAGATATTCCTAAAACTGCCGTCATAACACCGTTCGGTTTGTTCGAATTTACTCGGATGAACTTTGGTTTACGTAACGCAGCTCAGGATTTCCAAAGATTTGTAAATAACGCCCTCAAAGGCTTAGATTTCGCATTCCCATATTTAGATGATATAGTTATAGGTTCAGAATCAAAATCACAACACTTAGAGCACCTAGAACAAGTCCTAGAGAGACTAAATAATTATGGTCTCACAATTAATTTACAAAAATGCGAATTCGGTAAACCAGAACTAGATTTTCTAGGCTATCACATTACTCCTGAAGGTATTATACCCAGCAATAATAAAGTTCAGGCTATAATTAATTATCCTCAACCGAATAATATCGAGGAATTACGACGTTTTTTAGGAATGATCAATTTTTATAGAAATAGCATTCCGAACGCCGCGCAAATACAGGCACCACTAAACGCGTACATACACAATTCTAAAAAACGCGATAAAACAAAAATTATATGGACTGAAGAAGCATTAAGAGCTTTCAGCCAGTGTAAAGAAAGTTTAAGTGCCGCTACAATGTTATCACACCCTGATCCCTCCGCACCACTAATTTTAATGACGGACGCTTCAGGTAGTTGCGTAGGCGCAGCATTAAACCAAGAAACAAATGGCAAATTACAACCACTAAGTTTTTACTCTAAAAAATTAACTGAAACACAGTCTAGATATAGCACCTATGATAGAGAACTCCTAGCAATATATATGTCAATTAAGCACTTTAGGTATATTATAGAAGGTAGAGAATTGATAGTTCTAACAGATCATAAACCCTTAACATACGCACTAACGAAAAAAGTTTCTCCATCAGATTCCCTAGACGTTTAAGACAATTAGATTTTATTTCTCAGTTCTGCGATAAGATACAATACATAGAGGGTAATAAAAATAGCGCAGCTGATGCTTTATCTAGGATAGAAGAAATAACAATGCCATCATTTATAGACTACCAGGAACTGGCTGAGTCTCAACAAAACGACTCGGAATTGCAGAATCTTAGGCAACAAGATAACCTACAATTTAAACTTATAACTATGCCGGATTCTGATATTAAAATTACTTGCGAGACATCAACCAATAACGTCCGCCCATATTTACCCCAACATTTCCGAGACATAGCTATCAAAATACTACATGAAGTCAGTCATCCTGGAGTTGCAGCTACTAGACGTTTAGTTAAATCTAGATACTTTTGGCCTAGTATGAATATAGATATAAAAAATTTCGTTAAAAATTGTATTGCTTGCCAAAAATGTAAAATACAACGTCATACTATCACTCCATTAGGCGAATTTGACAAAGCTTCTCGTTTCGATCATGTGCATATCGATATAATAGGTCCACTACCGTCCTCAGACGATTATAGATATTGCGTAACAATTATAGATAGAGTTACGAAATGGCCTGAAGTAATACCTACTAAGGACATAACGGCTGAAACTGTTGCTAAAGCCTTTCTAGAAAATTGGATAGCTCGTTACGGCTGTCCAAAACGGGTTACTTCAGACCAGGGTCGTCAATTCGAGTCTGATTTATTTATACAATTATTGAATAGGCTCGGTATCGAACGCATCCGCACTACAGCTTATAACCCAAAGGCAAACGGCATGGTCGAACGATTTCATCGTACACTCAAGGCAGCAATTATGGCTAAATGTACAGATGATAACACAAAATGGGTTCAACAATTACCATTAGTACTTTTAGGTTTACGTACAGCTATTAAGTTAGATTTAGATTATAGCCCAGCTCAATTACTGTACGGTACTAATCTTAGGTTACCAGGCGATCTATTCACAATAAACCCTAAGACATCTGTAAATACTAGAGAATATATAACAAATCTAGCTCAAACCCTTTCATCCATCCCACACACTGGACAGTCGAGCCATCACAATAAAGGCGACAAAGTTTTTATTCATAGGGACTTAAACAATGCTACACATGTGTTCGTTAGAAATGAAACTCATAAATCGCTTGTTCCTCCCTATGAAGGCGCATATAAAGTCTTAAAAAGAAACCCCAAATTCTATACTTTAGAAATAAATAATAAGCCTGTCACAATATCGCTCGACCGTCTCAAAACAGCTTATTTATTAATGGATGACAACGTGTTGGTCACAAAACCTACAAAAACGCCAACATCAGTACCACCGGCACCAGATATCATATCAGCAAAGAACGACACTCCACAGACGCAACCAACAGTAACCCGTTCCGGGCGCACCGTAAAAAAGGTGGTAAAATTCAACTTATGATACACGCGTCCAGACTTCACCGTTTAGAAGATGCAACAGCCTGCCTTCTAACGGCAACATGAAAGGACCACGTGCTGCATATACAGCAAGCGTCATCATTACTTTGTGTCTATAGTGCAGTGACTAGTGATAACAAAGTGAATTAAAGTGCCGGTATACAAAGACAATATTTTAGCAATTTATCAAAATTAATTAAGTAGTACATAAGTCTATACTGTAAATTTCTAATAATTCATGTATTAACTACTAACCTAGATATAGACAACTACTTATTGTTACTAACAAGTTACTAACTATAAATGTTTAATTTTAAGCCACATGTAATATGCCCATCCAATATTTTTGTATAAATTTAAAATTAATTATTTTGTCCAAAATTCCTATATTTTGTAACTAATTATATACTAAAGGACGATTATCTATAATTTTAAATTTCTAGCTTTTTCTAAGGGTGGAGGATTGTGGCGTTCCGTGGCATTCCCACGGGATTTAACGGCACCTTTACTTTGCGAAGGCATCGTAAAGCAATTAACAAAATGCACAATGCCTTCGCAACAAAGGACCGACAACTTATACAACTTATTTACAACCGGCAACTTACTTTATGATTATTGCCGAACGGAATTCCAAATAATTTGTACAACTATTTTTTATGATAATGTTCCGTTACAACTGTTAACGTTTAACTTAAAACATCTATTAAAAGACAGTCTGATTTTACTCACTAAACAGTGAACACGCTTTTCATTTACCAGCCCTTCTGGTATAAACCTACCAAGTACTCGTCCGAACATAGTAGGTACAGTACTTCGGTCAATCAGTTAAGTTAATGGTGACCCTTATATAACTCACCACACGTGAGTCAGATTAGCCACATATCCATAAATAATACAAATAGTAAAATCTAAAATATAAAGTGGTAAAGTTACATAAAAATATAATATGGTAAAACTTGATTAACTAAATTATCGCTTTATTGAAGTTCTACTATTCTTACTTCTGCTCTTATATTCTACTTCTGCTCTTTTATTAGAAAATAGATGTGAAATGTTCTCTACACATGTCTGGTAGATAATGTTCGTGTTGTACTTTAACAAATGTATCCTGTGCAGTAAAGTTTAAATAAAAAAAGCTCTGTTCAGATATGAATAAGGAACCTCTGAACGTTTTAATGTTATTGAATTGAGTAGCAAACAATCATTCATACTTTCCTTTTTGCAAAGTTCTAACTTAAATAGCGTACAGAAGCTTTACTATTACATTATTATTTAAGCTTTCACGGCTTTATCGTGTGTCAAATCGATCCGTGTGAACAGGCATTGAGTTAGGTCTAAAGTATTAGACATTTTCTAGCACAGGGATCGTAAAATGATCATATTACAACAATCTATCTTACTATATATATTGTGATACATTATTAATAGTAAGATGGATTGTTCTTTTCAACGTGAAAGTACTAAATACAACATTGATAATTTAAACAAAAAATACCAGAAAATACTAAGTAAAGTTTTTATTTATTTAGAATTTTGAATCGAAATTTTACTAAACTTTAAAAGGCAAGAAAAAATATTGAAAGATTCCATTAATAAAACTCTTTAAAGAAAGATTAATAAATCGTGGTAGAAACTGGTGCAAAATTTTCCAAAATCAGGTAGCTTGGATGTGGGCCTAATGATGTAAGTCACGGTTGGTCTCCTCGATGGGGGTCGGGGGTCAAGGGTCACGTTGTGCAACAAACAGGTCAAACAGACGACATTCATTTGGGTACTTTGTTGAGTTTCATTCAATTAGCTTTTATTTTAACATTACTAATAGTTGACATAACAGATTTGCATATTTTTTTCTGACATAGATACTTACTAGTTTTATTTCCATATCGTCATAACTTGTCTTTGCTTTAATGAATTAAGATTAGTAAAATAAAATAAAAAGCCTTTATTCTACCACAAAATAATACAATAATATAAATAAATTCATTTTAAAATGTCGACTAAGTTCATATATAGATTAATTTTGATTTAAGTAAATGTATACATATTGAAATATTTATTATCTAACATAAGCTCTATTTATTAATTCATTAATTCGATGCATTTATTATTTTATATAACAATGTGTTAATGTCAATTTGTGATAGTCGCCTCTCCGGCGTAGGCCTCCCCCAGCTTCCTCCAACTATCTCTATCCCTGGCTTGTCTCCTCCACCCTGGTCCGCATCTTTCTTTGAATATATCTTCCCATCTTTTCCTTGGTCTTCCTCTGCCTCTTTTTCCTTCTCTAGCTAGCCATTCGGTTATTTTCTTGGCCCATTTGTCGTTTGCCATTCTACAAATATGTCCTGCACATTTCCATTTCAGATTTCTTATTTTTTTGAGTACATCAGATATTTTTGCCAGAAATTAGTAGCATTTCCAAAATGAGAATCCAGTAATAAGTATTTGCTAAGGTCTAGGCTAATGTCTTTTCAAAAACGTATAAATTTGTTTGTGGCGTCGTTCGGTACAATTTTTTTGCACGTTTTTTGTACTGCTATATTACTCGTATTAGTCTCCATCATTGTAAAGTTGTTAGGTATGTGTTTTTTTACATGGAGTGTTGGGCTGTTATTATTGGATGCTCTAATATTTTTCTGTTTTTGTGGATCTACAAGTCAAATTCTTTATTTTTTAACATCTCACATCACGTCAATAAATTTACTTATAGCTAGCAAATGAAGAAATTAAAGTGGTTTCTCTCCTGATTCCAGAAAGGCTACCCCTGTCCTGAGACGCAGGAGCTGAGTCCAGGCCGCTGGGGCGGGCGGACTGTGGCTGAATGCAAGTGTCCACCTGGCACCGCCCAGCTCCCGCACTCCACTACTTGCCACAAGCTGTTCGAGCGAGGCCCGTGCAGACCTGGCGAGTACTTCGCTCCGGTGGAGGAATCCTTCAACAAGCGAGGGTAGGTGAGCATCTGAGAAGTCAGTGTATATAGGTAGTCCATGTCTTGTAGTTCCTGTCGTTCGCTTTTCATATCTGTCTAGAAGTTTTGGAAGAAAATTTGTGAAGTCATTAAATAAAGTCGCTCGTTTTCACACTCGAGGAAGTTTCGTGCGTTTTCTTCAACCAACAAATATACAAGTTGTTTTGGTCTATACAATTTTTCATTTTGCACTTGTACTGCTTATCGATCAATGTAAATAAAATTTTATTGTTGCATCATTAACTAAGACTCAATGATCAGGGGCAATACCCAAAGTCTATTTGCGAAATACATTCAATGACCAATCTTGTTTTCCTGTAAGTATTTGGTATTCCGTAGTCATCAGGTCCAAGGTATTAGATAAAGTACGTCTGAGACCTTGCTCTACTAAAATCGAAATGGCCGTTCGAGGAAAATTAATATTAAAATACGGACGCGTACTTTTGCCATTGATTATGAAATAAAAGCTAGTCATAAATTAGTTTGATGATATTAATGCATAAGACAGACATTGTGGATACTATTACATCTGTTGGCGTATTTAGAAAATTCCATAATAATCAACTACTCATGTATTTTTCAGGGAGCGCCAAGGCATGTGCATGCGACCCCAGCAATGCGCAGACGAGACCTTGTTGTTCTGGCCAGCGGATGGCCGCTGCTACTACAGGCTGTCCCAAGGCCCTTGCTATCCTGGCTCAATCCTGGATGTCGGGGAAGACGGCTTGGCTAATTGCACGGTGTGTATTTTTCAGATTCTTGTGAATACTCTAGGGAGTGTCGAGACATGTGCATGTGACCCCAGCAATGCGCACTGCGCAGACGAAACTTTGCATAACTGACCAGTGGATCCAGTGGAGTGATATCTCGGCTGTATCCTGAATGTCGGGGAAGATGGCTTGACTAATTGAACGGTGTGTATTCTTAAGTTTACATAAGCATATTTTTCTGGCTAAAACTAATGGCCACTATTACGTACTTCAGGTTTTATCCTGGACTTGGAGAATTTGGTTTTGATAGCACGGCTGTATTCTTTGCCAGATACTTTTTTTTCTTGCTGACTACTTATTTTTTTCTAGGTGTCTTCGGGATGACTTCGTTTTTTTATGAATGTATTTTTTTATCATTCCAAAATTAGTATGTACCTTTTTATTCACAGCACGATGCCCAGTTGGTCATGGCCAATGCAATTGAAGATTTTAAGTCCTAAAACACATCAGCATCTCACCTATTACTACTATACTAGCCACTGGGTCAAATATTAGGCATTAATCCTAATAGAAAGTTTCTCCAAATTCCAGTGTGTGACAGACGGCCCCCACTTCTATTCAGCCGACGGCGGCTGCTACGCCCACTACTCCAAAGGACCCTGCGACAGAGGGCAGCTGTTCCTGCCAGGGTCCAAGTGTGGGTGCGAGCCCCATCTACCACATTACCACAACGAGACTGGCGCTTGTTACGAGCTAGGCAAGTTTCATTATATTTTTATTACGTTTGCTTGCCTCAATATTGAGTTCCAAGATGAGTGACAATTTCTGCCAAGTTTTGAACATCCTCATTTATAATTTTGATGGCCAACGAGTAAGGGATGATGATGACCAATGAAATTATAAATTAATATCTCGATACTTGCTCATATCATTTCTTTGAACATCATCATGAAAGTTAGCTAGGAGTAATTTCTTTTCGGTAAGATTTATTACTAGCAAAAGTAGGTATAAAGGAATTTCGTTTAAATTTTAGATATGTTTTGTATAACACAATATTATACAACTTATTATTATTTTTCCAAACAAAACATTCCAGACGGCATCGGACCATGTCCCAAAGGCCACGTCTTCTCCATCAATGAGGTCTCGCCCCAGGGTTCCCGTGCTGAATGCAAATGCAAGTCCTTCCACGCCAGAGCTGATGACGGGGCTTGCTACAGACTGTACACCAGGGGACCCTGTGCCACTGATGAGATGATATCTAGAGGAGGACGGTGCACTAAGGTTTCTAACAATTCCAGTACACTTTCTTACACAATCCCTTAAAAGGTTCCTGTTTTATTTAGGATCTTCTTTTTTCTTAGGTTTCCTTCTTCATGATCTCCTCCAAAATATTCCTATTCAAGGCTAAATCCAAACAATCCAATAATTAAAAGTTGGCCTTAGTGGTGCAGTGGTTAAAGTTCTTGGCTTGGTGTTCAGAATCATGGGATGCCGGTTTCGATCCCCTATTAAAGGTAAAAATTATCGTTTTTAGATTAATCTATTATAAAAGATAGTATCGTTGAGCTAGTTATCTCGTAACACAAAGATACTTTGCTAGCTCAATCTTTGTGATTTGTTCCAAATTTTTATTTATAATTCCAAAAACGTGGTTATCTCTATTAACAACCACAGGAAAAAGGCGTGATAATATGTATGTACAGTCAGCTGCTAGTAAACCTGGCCATATCTCACCGAATCCTATCTCAGGGGGTCAGGTTTCTCTGCAGCTGACAGTACCTGGTATAACATTACAGCTGCCCTGCTCACGAGGCCGGCTGTACGTGCCCTCCCGAAGGCGCTGCTACCGGCCGGGCGCGGCGGAGCCCTGCCCGCGCGGGGAAGTGGTCGCCTTCGACTTCGACGCGCGCCCCGCGCTCGACGGCCTCAGCCACAACGGCGTCTGCGCATGTGGCAACGGGGCTTGCACTAGGAAAGAGGTAGGACTGAAGTCTTCAGCAACTTTGCCTATTCGTAATAACCAGTAGGGAACAAAACATAACAGACTGTAAGGCCAGCGTAGGTCTGGCCCGGTGTAGCGCACGTCCTGACGGCATCAGCCTTAATGGAGTATGCGTCTGTGGGAACGGAGGACGGAGGTACACATTTATGGAGAAGAGTTATGAAGCATTCCCTTCTCTAATACCCTTAAGTACGAGGGGGAACACCGCAATAAGTAATGCTGATAGTGTGCTTATGCTGATGGAGGAAATCTTAATAGCTAACGCGCAAATAAAGGAAATTAATCATTTTCATACTTAGATTTACCATTCCATATATGTGGAACTGGATAACTGACCTGGATTAGGTGTTTATCAATCTGAACTATAGCAAAAACCATTGTACAAGCTTTCTTCTATCTGTCTATTTTCATTACTATTTTAACCCCCGTTTAAGGTGGAGGCGTGCTCGTTCCGCGCAGGCTCGGCGGTGTTCGGCGGCGCGTGCCACACGCTGCACACGCAGGGTCCGTGTCCGCTCAACTCCTGGCTCACCAGGGACCCCAGCGGGAGGGTCGACTGCCGCTGCCGACCCGGGACCCTGCCTCCGGACTGTAGAGATAATACTTCGCAAGTGAAGAGTTGACGAGGGTTGATATTTAGGGTCTTGGACTCTTTAGTAATAGTAACAAGGAGCAAATTGCAGTTATTGCCGATGCCACACGCTGCACAAGCAGGGCCCTTGTCCTCTCAACTCCTGGCTCACCAAGGACCCCAGCAGGAGGGTCGACTGCCGCTGTCGGCCCGGGACCCTGCCCCCGGACTGTAGAGATGATACTTTTGTGCAAGTGAAGAGTTGACGAGGCTAGACTTTCAGGCAATGGTCTTGGACTCTTTAGTAATAGTAACATGGAATACGGCTGCACTCGGGAAGACCTGATGGCCGCCACCGATAAGGCCTTAAAAGTGGCGGAACACTTTTCGGGTAAAATTTGATCGTTGGAATGGCATCGACACGCCAAGAAGAAGAAGAAGAAGAACATGGAATACGTATCTGCTCAACTCCTGGCTCATCAGGGACCTCAGCGGGAGGGTCGACTGCCGCTGTCAGCCCGGGACCCTGCCCCCAGACTGTAAGGATGATACTTCGCAAGTGAAGAGCTGACGAGGGTTGACATTAAGGCAATGGTCTTGGACTCTTTAGTAATAGTAGTAATATGGAGCTAATTGGACTTATTACCGATGCCACACGGTGCACATGTAGGGTCCGTATCTGCTAACTTCTAGCTCATCAGGGACCCCAGCGGGAGGGTCGACTGCCGCTGTCGACCCGGGACCCTGCCCCCGGACTGTAGGTATGATACTTCGCAAGTGAAGAGCTGACGAGGGTTAACATTAAGGCTTGGACTCTTTTAGTAGGTACTTACTTAAATATATATTATTTGGTGTAAATATCAAGATCCAGTCGAAAACCCAGAACCCAGAGGAAAACCTACCTGATTTGTGGTAAAAAGGTTATGTTAGTACCTAATTTATAAGAAAAGCTAATTTGTAGCAATGATAGCAGAATTGTAGAGATGAGCAATCCATTCTAGTTTGGGTGATGATGTGCCTTGTTAAATTTCATGTCAAGACTGAGCTCTGTCAACTTGAAGATTTTAAAAATGTATATTTTTTATAAAAACATATTGTTAGCTATTATACAGAAAGTGTTATAAAGTTATAATAATACCTATGTAAATCATAACCAGAATAAAACTTTTTTCCAAAAAAAATGAACCGACTTCCATCATAAAACTTAAAATCATGAATAACAATAAAGAAAAATGTACTGGCATGCTACCTACTGAATGAGGTGAAATCGGTGCCAAGTGCAGGAGTAAGGGTGTTATGTAATTGTTTAGCTAGGCATTTTATATATATGTATACACGATTCTAATGTAAATTTAGATTATTTAATTTTTTCGGCACCGACTTCACCTCATTCAGTAGGTAGCATGCCAATACATTTTTCTTTATTGTTATTTCATGATTTTAAGTTTTATGATGGAAGTCGGTTCATTTTTTTTGGAAAAAAGTTTTATTTTATCATTTTTAGTGCTTCTACACTTATTTTCTTTAACAAAAACTTAAACTTTTCTTCTGGCCGGAAATAAGGAATTAAGAATTCGAAACTTTTTATGTCAGTCTGATTTGAAATGTCAGAACATGTCAAATTATCTATTATTTTTGGCACATAAATAGACCGAGAGCCCGCGACGACCAAACCCTCCTTATTTTAAAAATGTGGAATGTTTCTCTGAGTGGTATATACGGGTAAAAATATTAGCGACTAGGTATGAAGTTTGGATCTAAGTTGTTTATGCAGATAATATGGCTAGCAAGGATATATGTTTATAGGTATAAAAAGCACCCTTGGGGCCGCCCAAAGTAACATTAAATTCAGATTTTGTAATAAAACAAATATAACTATAATTTAGTAAAGTAACAATGTCTGGCAGTTATATCTGCAACAATTGCCTGGTAATGGATGGCGTGATTTCTAATATTATTCGGAATAAAATCTTTTAAAAAACTTTACTGTAAGGAAATTGAGCTACCACTTTTTATGCTATTGCTACAAATTATCTGCCTAATAAGTAATCATGATCCAACTTTTATAGTCTCTAATCGCTATTCCTATGTTGGGGACATACACAGAAAATCTTGAGTTTTAATAAAATAAGGAAGGGCATGCTGTCGCGGGCTTTTACTCTATAATGCAATGTTGATATTTTTATTATTTGTTAGGTATCTTTAAAATTACCGAACAGATTCGGACGTGGTTAAAATGGGACCAACTTGGGAATAAACCCTTTCGAATAAAAAAACAATTATGGAAAACAGTCAACAATTGGCGGAGAAATCGGCGAACATACATAAAAAAAAACATACATACATCGAAACATATAACCTCCTCCTTTTTTGGGAAGTCGGTTGAAAATATTAAGACACCAAATTAATATCAAAAGCAAAAATCGTCTTTGGTGCTAAGCACAGAAATGGGATAAACTGAACTTATTATGATATAGTTAGAATAATAACAGACAGATTCTATAGTATTATTAGATTATCAAAACAAGAGACTGTTCTGAAGTAGATTAAGAAAATAAGTAGGTATTTAAGTAGTATTATCTTGAAAAAAATAAACAATGTCATAAATTACCACTCGTTTATTTTACATCAATTCATTAATCGATTCTCGGTATAAAAATATCGAACGTCTAAATGCTAAATACGCGGATACGTGATGTTTGGCTTAACCTAGCTATATACAGTCTACGTCTATTCTAAGTCTATTCTATTCTAAGTCTAGTCTTTGTCTCGTTGCTTTATTTGTCCTTTAATTTCGTCTGCGATTTTCCTGAAAAAGAGAAATGTACCAGTTAAGATTTAAGTTACTTTAGAGGGAATTTAAGTGTTTCGGAGTGAATTGAATTTAAAGATAATTTAAACAGTTCATTACAGTACAGTACAGTTTCATTTCTTGACGAAAAAGCATGTTTAAATTTAAATTAGTTAAAACTAAGTTAGTTTTGTGATTCAAAAGTCACTGAAGCACCTCTTATGTAAATTCATCAAATTTAAAAACTCTCCTTATAATAAAGTTTTAGGAAAAAAATCATGCTAAGGACATTTAGATATCTGAAAACCTACCGAAATATATCCTGTAAACCTTGTTGAAAGGCATCTCAATGGTCACCGTGGCTACGATAGAAACCAGAAGGATGGATAGCATCTCCGGCGCGTGCACCTGCAATTGTAATTCAACATTACGGTTATAAAAAGGGCCCCTTTACAGAATTAATAAAAACAATAGCTGTCCTATTGTGCTGCTCCTGGAAAGTCGCCTTATTGCCTGATATCACAGCGTGCAGGTTCGAATCCCTCAGCTGACTGAACCATTACCGCTACAAGAAATTTATCTAGCGACACAATGGCGTCAAGAAAGTAATGCAGCGGACGCGCAAAATAATTGAAGTATTGAATTTAATTTGAGGACTTCCAAATTTTGAGTGCATAATAGTTACTAGTCAACGACCCAAACAGGTTCTTGGTCTCTTTTTTCCATAGAGCTAGAATTTTTTATTTTAAGATTTTTTTTTGTATGTCTATGCTTTTCCACTCTTTCGTAGTGGTGCAAGTGGCGCAGTAGGACTTCATCTCTCCTTGAAGTCTGCTGAGTGCAATAGTTTATGAATAGTCAGATGTTACTTACAAGCAGCAGGGGGTTGTAATGTTCTGCGTGCCTCTGTACACCGACGTTGTAGAAGAAGATTGGGAACTGGGTGAGGTAGACTCCGTACGCGATCTTGTTGAAGAATTTGAACACTGGTGACTCGATGACTATGGTGCCTATACCTGGAAGTAGAGGTACTAAGTTAACAGAGTTCAAGTTAATTTTCAGGCTATTTATAATTCTACAAGAGTTTGTTGAACATCTATATCTATACATATAATAAAACAGTAAAAATATTTTGTCTGTACATTTAGTATTTTTGACTAAAATGTATAGAGGAACACTTAAAAAGAACAATAGAAAGCAAAAAAAAATTTTTGGAATTTCTTGTCTGTCTGTCTGTCTGTCTGTATGTATGTACGCGTTTCACGTAAAAACTACTGGACGGATTTGAATGAAACTTTTTTTGGTTATATAGCTATTAAGCCTGGGCAACATATAGGCTATAACTGATTTTGAAAACTGGAACACCTGACGAAGAACCATAGCAGAACAGCTAAACTATAAGAAATATGGAAATGGTGCCTTAACAAAAGTCGTTCAACCTAATGAGCATTTTCTGCTGACGTATAAAAATTGAAGATCTGGAACATCTGATGAAAAGCTCCAAGAGACCAGCTACACTATAACATATATGGAAATCACGCCTTAGCAAAAATCGTTCAACCTGATGAGCATTTTCTGCTGACGTATAAAAATTGAAGATCTGGAACATCTGATGAAAAGCTCCAAGAGACCAGCTACACTATAACATATATGGAAATCACGCCTTAGCAAAAATCGTTCAACCTGATGAGCATTTTCAGCTGACGTATAAAAATTGAAGATTTGGAACATCTGATAAATAACTCCAAGAGACCAGCTACACTGTAACATATATGGAAATGGCGCCTTGGCAAAACTTGATTAATCTGATGAGCATTTTCTGTAGACGTATAAAAATTGAAGATCCGAAACATCTGAAACAGTTTGGATCACAAGACTTTTCATCTAAGCGAAACTCACGCGGGCGAAGCCGCGGGCAACAGCTAGTAATAATATAAAACAGACTATTAGTATCCCGTAAACAGATCTTCAGGGTATAAAATCGAGCTACATTTATTTAACTAGTGGTTCGCCGCGAACTTAGACCTCGCGATTATTATTTATTTATTTTCATAAAAATGTGTATATCTCAAAAACGGCTGAACCGATTTTTTTGCGCAACGAACTATTAAATTCTATGGATAATTGCTACACGTATTCGTAATATCATCGAAATTAATTCAACGGTTCGAGAGTTATCGCGGAACAAACATACATACATACAAACAATGTGTTTTCGCCCCAACTTGAATTATGGCTCCTCGCTCGCTCAACTAATTGTTCGGAGACCATGACCAATTTTTATAATCTTAGAAGAGGCACAGGTAACACAGAAGAAATTAGACACAGCATAACAGCAACAAAACAGCATAGTCAGGTACAGGAGAAATTAGTAGCAAAGTTAAAACAAACCTGCATAGTCATTACACATGCCCCAATGCATCAGGCACATAAACAACCCCCACAGGATAGGGGAGAAGGCCGCAAACATGGCCGCTGGGGTGTGCTCGTACTGGTAACCTTCCAGCCCCATACGGTAGGGGCTGATGATGGTGACCGCTGCGAGCGACACGCACGTCAGCCAGAGGAGTCTCACTTGGATCTGGAAGAAGCATGGGGTGTTTAGACCAGGGATGGGTTGTTAAAGGCATGGGTTCTCTAAAATTAACTAACTAGTCGTTCGCTGCGAACGTAGACCTCGCGACTATTAAAATACAATATTTATTTTTACAAAAAATTAAATATCTCAAAAACGGCTGGACCGATTTTAATGCCCAACGAACTTAAAAATTTTATTAACCATCCCTACATATATTCTCTTCAACTTTCATAAAAATCGGAACAACGGTTCGAGAGTTATCGCGGAACAAACATACATACATACATACATACATACATACAAACAATGTGTTTTTCGCTCCAACTTGAACTTCGCTTCGCTCGCTCGGTCAAATATAGTTTGGGAAATCCGAAAGTGCACCCCTCGCGACATCTTGGACACTATAAAACTAATTAACATTATCGTAATTAGACCCCAAAAACGCAGAAAACCATACCTATATCCTAACTAATATTATAAATGCGAAAGTGAGTTTGTTTGTTTGTTTATTTGTTTGTTTAATATCTCTTCACGCTTTATTTACTGAACCAAACTTCCTGAAATTTCGTATACACATAGTTAGAAGTACTGAGCAGGACATAGGGTACCTTTTATCTCGGGAAAAGGCACGGTTACCGTAGAAAATTCACGCGGGCGAGGCCGCGGGCAAAAGCTAGTATATATAGTAGTAGTAGTGTAGTTCGTATTTAGTGTTCAACTTTCGTTTTTTATGCTGTTTTTTATCTGTGAGGACCTTTAAGTGGCTCCTTTGCTAACTATTCTATTTATACATTTAAGACTAAAATTGTAGCTGTTGGTCTTCCTATAAAAATAAAATAAAATAAATAAATAAAATAAAATAAAATATACAAAGCCTGAGCAGAAATCGAGCGACACGCACATCAGCCATAAAAATCTCACTTAGATCTGAAAGAAGCATGGGGTATAAAAGATCATGGATGGGCATAAAGCATGGGATCTCTAAAATTAAATAAATTAATCAAATTTTAGAGATTCCATGCTTTTAACCGCTACGTCGCAAAATGTCCCTTTCGCAAAATGTCCCCTGGTCGCAAAATGGCCCTTTCGCAATTTGTCCCTTTCGCAAAATGGCCCTTTCTCAAAATGTCCCTTTCGCAAAATGGCCCTTTCTCAAAATGGCCCTTTCGCAGAATGTCCCTTTAGAAAAATGGCCCTTTCGCAAAATGACCTCCTCCCAATGGCCAATGGCCCCCTCTTTCCAAAATGACCCTACGACCCACATAGCATTTTTTTTTACTTTGTGTGTCGCGCTATGTGCTATTCCCGAAATTTTTCTATTCATCTATACATATAATAAAACAGTAAAAATATTTTGTCGGTACATTAAGTATTTTTGACTGAAATGGATAAAGGATCTGTATGTATGTACGCGTTTCACGCAAAAACTACTGGACGGATTTGAATGAAACTTTTTTTGGTTGTATAGCTATTAAGCCTGGGCAATATATTATAATATATTATTATTCATTTTGAAAACTGGAACACCTGATGAAGAACCATAACAGAACAGCTAAACTATAAGAAATATGGAAATGGTGCCTTAACAAAAGTCGTTCAACCTGATGAGCATTTTCTGCTGACGTATAAAAATTGAAGATCTGGAACATCTGATGAAAAGCTCCAAGAGACCAGCTACACAATAACATATATGGAAATGGCGCTTTAGCAAAAACCGTTCGACCTGATTGTGCAGAGCAACTACGCTCTGCTGCCAGAAAATGTGCGCAGAGCGAATCCGGACAAACGAAGCGGCGGGAAGAATTCTGTACCGGAACTTTACCGGGAAAAAATCTACCGGTAAAATTAAGTACCGGGAACAAATCTCCACGCGACACCACGCTTGTCCGACTAGAATCTAACTTAAGCTATACGCAGTCTGCTACCACCGTAGCTTATGAAGGGAGCTACAGGGCCCTATATGATAACCTAACCTATAAATTAACTAGAATTGAACACTTACCAAACTAAATCTTCTTTCTCTTCGGATCCAAACTTGAGTGTCTTCGGGAAGGGGGAATTCCTAATTACCCTACCTAACCCTTGAGATCTCAATTCCCCATAACAACTAAATAGATTTCTTCCCGTAGTTTCCCTCGGGAACAGCCAGATGTGAACAGCCAGCCACGTTTCACCTCTCACAAGAAAAAGTCACAATAACAGAGTTTTTCACAAACACAAATTCAATAGTTATTTAACAAACAGGAAATTCACAATTATCACTCAAACTAAACAACAAGCAAAAGACGCGAGACCGCTCCGCGTATTAAAATCAAACCGATATCGCCCTGGACAAAGCAATGGCGGACTACACGCGACGCCATCCACGCTAGCAGTGTGAAAACCCCGAACGCCCTCTGGCGGCAGCAATGGGAAACGCCTGCGTTTAGTTTCACCCATTATATTACAAACATCCCCCCGTCCCGGTCTGAGAAGCAGACCGCTAGCTTACTCTACGGGAAGGCGGGCGAGAGAGGTCACACCTCTCCTTAAAATCGAACCGTCGACCAACACCTCAGCCACACGCGGAGTGCCATCTCCGCCAAGAATCAAACGTAATATGCGAGCTCGTCGCCAAAGCAATGAGGGCAAATTTGCCTCTTTTAACAATACTAAATCACCCTCCCTGGGAGGCTCAGTCCTGTCTGTCCACTTCACTCTTTGCTGCAGCAAATGCAAATATTCAAGCGACCAGCGACGCCAAAAGTCCTGGCTCATTTGCTGCAACATTTGAAAACGCGACAACCGATATACGCGTTCATCCTTCCACGGGTATTCGGGCAGGGCATTCAACGGCTCCTCCCACCAAAAAATGACCAGGGGTGAGAGCTTCCAAGTCATTTGGATCTGGAGATAGCGGACAGAGAGGACGAGAGTTGAGGACCGCCTCAACTTTACAAAACACTGTGGCCAGCTCTTCAAAAGTTAGAGCCGTTTCTCCGATAATGCGGCGGAGGTGGGTCTTTGCGGATTTCACAGCCGCTTCAAAAATCCCTCCCCAATGGGGGCAACTTGGGGGACTAAACTTCCAGGTTATTCCCCTTTGGGCAGCAATTTGACTTAAACTAGTACAATTTTTATCAATAAACACAGAAACATCCTTAAGATAATTTACAGTTCCTTTATAGTTTGTGCCATTATCAGACCTAATAAGGGAAGGTAGACCTCGACGCGAAACAAAGCGATCCAACGCGGCGACGAAGGCCTCCGTAGTCAGAGCCGATACCACCTCCAAATGGACAGCCTTGGTGGCCAAACAAACAAATACACACAAATAGCCCTTCACAATACGGGCATTACGAAAGGGAGAAGCCTTGATCGAAAAGGGACCGGCAAAATCGGTTCCAACGCCGTCAAACGGTCTCGAAGGTCGGATTCGATCAGCGGGCAAATCACCCATCTGTGGTTGCATCGTGGATGCCTTCAACCTATAACATGCAATACATCGAAACAGAACACTACGGATTGCTCTTCGGGCAGACAAAATCCAAAACTCGCGTTGCAAAATAGCCAACAAAGCATTGCACCCAGCATGGGCGTTACGAATGTGTCGATCAGACACCAAAAGCTGCACCAAGGGTCCGCCCTTGGGCAACAACAGAGGATGGCGAGTCTCATATGGAAGATCCGCCTTCCGGAGCCTGCCTCCAACCCGAAGAAGCCCATCCGAGTCGATGTACGGGTTCAAACGAGCGACCGCGCCCTTCAACTTAGCGCGTCCGTCGCGCAAAATACGAAGCTCTGACTCAAACCGTCCGGTCTGCACGACACGGACCCAATGCAACAATGCGCTCCGGCGCTCTTCTGCACCTGCAATCGGCTCCAACCGCTTTGCCTGTGGGTTTCTACAATTATGTATGAAACGCTTAATCCAACTGGTAACACCCAGAAGCTTATCCAAGCTGCTATACCGAGCAAGTAGCCAATCCGGCTCCGACGTCGTCTCAGCGACTACAGCATGTACACGGAGCCCAGTCAAACTCAAATAAGTAACATCTGTCTGACAGACAGGCCAAGATGTTTCTGATCCCATCAGCCACTCTGGACCCCACCAGAGCGGGTGTGACACCAATTCTGGTGCTGTACAACCTCGGGAAGCACAGTCCGCTGGGTTAAGCTCTCCCGGCACATGTCTCCATGTTATATCAATTCCGATATTTTGGATTTGGGAAACCCGATTTCACAAAAACCTCCAAGGTATGTGGGGCCGCGCGCAACCATGCAAGCGCGACCTGGCTATCCGACCAGGCGAAGATGTCCCGTATCTCGACCGTGGCCGCCAGCTCACATGCAACGTGATGCAACAATTTAGAGAGAAGGTGAGCTCCACTCAACTCAAGCTTGGGAATAGTCAGCCTAGTCCTGATGGGGGCGACCTTGCTCTTCCCTAACAAAAGCGAGACATTGACCCGGCCATCGGCGTCAACTGTCCGCATATAGACTGACGCGGCGTAGCCTCGCTCCGACGCGTCACAAAAGCCATGCAGGCTGGCTCGATATTTCCCGGGGGCAATATTCGACGAGGCAAGGCAATCCGATTGACTTCCTTAATCGATGAAAACAACTCGAGCCAATCATCCAATGGAGAGCCAAACAGCGGCTCGTCCCACGAGACGCCCAAAGTCCAAAGTCTCTGAAGAAGACACTTTGCAGAGAATATCACTGGACTGATCCAACCGCTTGGATCAAACATACGGGCTATTACGGACAACACCGTTCTCTTAGTCCAGACTTTTGGTATTTCCAAGTCCACTTGGAATGTGAAAATATCGGTTAGCGGCTGGTACTGCATGCCCAGCACCGCTATCCTGTTGGGATCATCCACATCCTCAAACAGGTGAGGGTTCTGTTGGTGATCCTCCGGGATCCCTTCTAGAACTCTAGGCTCATTGGACAACCACTTACGTAGCTCGTAGCCACCTGTCTTCAATATTTCAATCAATTCATCCCGCAGTAGGAGGGCCTCCTCAATACTTTGGGCTCCGGTGCACACGTCATCAACATACAAGTCACGTGACAGCACGGAAGCCCCACGGGGAAAGCGGATCCGTTCCCGCTCTGCCAATTCAAGCAATGATCTGATGGCGATATAGGGACTAGATTTCAAACCATACGTGTTTGTGTTGAGTTCATACACCGTCACAGGATCCCTCAGGGCGCTCACGCCAGAGTATCAACTGGAATCGCCTGTCCTCAGGATGTATGACTGTCTGGCGGAACATCATCCGGATGTCCGCACCAAAAACCACTTGATGTCTTCTAAAGTTCAAGATGATGTCAATTATGTCCCTATGCAATTTGGGACCTGAATGCAAACATAGATTCAACGAAACTCCGTTCGAAGTGGGTGCGGACCCATCAAAGACAGTCCGCAACTTGCCCGTTGAGGCCTTCACCACCGCGTGGTGGGGCAAAAATAATGCTCAGTTGAGCTCCAATCAACTCGAGCCGGAGACATGTGACCCAAATCCTCGTACTCGCGCATAAATTCAATATATTTATCGCGAAGTACGTGGTCACGCTGCATACGTCGCTCCATGGACAGCAGTCGTTTCTCCGCAAGCGCCCTACTTTGCCCTAGGCTAGGACGAGAGGCAACAAAAGGTAACCTAGTTACAAACCGACCGGAGGGCAACCTCTCCGTGGTCGATCGAAAAAGGGCTTCGCACTCAGCGTGTTCCGGATCCATCCTGGAACTCATAGGTGGCTCCTCCACCTCCCAAAACCTTTGCATGGTCTTGGCCAAGGACGCTGATGCGACGACCGGTGGCTCCTCCACGGTGCTATTATCAAACACAGGGCCCATCAGGGCGAAACCAAAAATCGTAGACACTGCCATCAGGTGAAGACGAACCCAGAGCCTTCTGTGTACCCAACAAAATCCAACCCAATACGTCCGAGCCCAGGAGCAAGTCCACTGGGCCGGGATGAAAGACAAAGGGGTCGGCCAAATCCAGACCCGAAACCAAAGACAACACACCCGGCGGTATGTCTGTCGAGGGGTGCCAACCCGCAATGGTATCCATTACCATAGCCGAAGTCGTGATCCTCATTGTGGAGGACTTCAGCGAAGAAAAGGTGACAAGTGTCTGGCCCGTCAGACACTTCACTTGTATGCCACCAACTCCAAGAAGTGGCACAGGCGAGTCTTCCACGACTAAACCTAACTGGTGTGCCACTCGAGTGGTAACCAAACTGCTTTGAGCCCCTGAGTCCAACAGAGCTCTCAAATTAATGGCTTCCCCCCCACGACCCCATACGCGGACCACCGCGGTAGGGAGCAGAACCGTTCGCGGCTCTGTCCCAGCAAGGGAGCAAGCTAGTTACGGGCTCCCCACTCTCTCCAAACCAGGGGCGCGCCACTGACCCGGATAATATGGCGGGCGAGTGCACATCCCCATCTGAGGGGGGGCATAACCCGCGGCCCGGCCATACATATGGTACGGCGGGTGGTACTCCAGCCGTGGGTACTCGTGCAGCGGCGGAGAAAACCGCTGCGGCTGCATGTGTTGGGCAGTGGTAACCCGCGTGGAGGGGGGTGTCCCCACTCTCACGTCCGATCTAGGGCCCCCGCCCATGGGGGCCCTATCCGGGGCCTGGCCAGCCACATACTGGCCATGACCTTGGGGCGCGTGGTCCCGGTCCGCCAAGACCCGCGCAGGTACGCGACCCCCCTCCCGAGGGGGGGTGCGACGAGCGAAGCCGCGTCCTCCGTCCGGTGGTGGAGGGCTTCGCGCAGGAGCGCCCCCGCCCATAGGGGACCCCTGCCTCAACAACCGGGGGCCATCCCCGTTCCGGTTCATGCAGAGCATCACGTGGTGCAGCCCACGGCATGCACTGCATGGTATGGCACTGGGACAGTCACGTGCATAGTGACCGCCCAAACAATAAGAGCAAAGTTCATGCCGCTTTGCCATGCGGCGCCTATCTTGTACTGGCAGTCTCTGCCAGTCCCTGCATTGTAGCAGGCTGTGGCCCATCCGGCCACATTGCAGGCAGTCCGCGTCCCTCGCGACTGCTGCCGTGTGCGCAACCCGCACACCAGCTCCACGCGGTGGCGGTTGCCGTCCCTGTTGGGGCTTCCCTCGCCATGAGGGTTCCAAGGGCCTACGTTCAGGCGCTCTGGATGGCGCTGAGTCCGTCATGGTATTCTCAGCAGCCCGTGCCTCAAACTCCAAAAACTTCACCAAGTCAGTGAATGTTGGTAGGGTGGTGCTATCCCGTTCCGCATTTTCGCGCTCAAACCGCGAGCGGATGTCATTGGGCAATTTGCCCAATACAATGTGCACCAACAAAAAGACCATTGGTCCACCGGCAGCCCCAGTGTGCGGAGCGCGTTACAGGCCACTGTAACGGGCGTGAGCAACTGCAGGCGCAACTGTGCCCTGTTGGCCACCTTGGGCAGGGCCATCAACTGTGCGGCGTGCGCATCCGCTAACAAACGTAAGTTTTGGTAGCGGGAGTTCAATAACTCCCAAGCCGTATCGTACTGGTCGTCCTCCACCTGGAGGTGCTGGATGAGCGACCGCGCTTCATCCTCAAGAGTGGAGAGGAGGTAGGCCATCTTCTGGGCCTTCGACAAATCCTGTCGTGCTACGACCAGGGACTCAAACATATTTTTATATGCTACCCACTCCTCCATCCTACCCCCAAAGTGGGACAGCTGAAGGGTGGGGAGCCGACCAGTAACCGCTGGTCCTTCCTGTCTAACAGGTGTGCGAGGGGCTGGTCCGCCAGCCTGTCTCGCCCTTATTGCGGTCACCGCCTCCGCGATATCATCGTGCAGACTCAGGATCTGGGTCCATGGGTCCGCCATGTGACCTGCGTAGGCCTCCGGGGTAAGATCGGCTTCGGTAAGCGCCGCCATGGCCGCTTCCGCGATAATCAATCGTGAGTGGAGGTGATCCGCTCTTAGCAGTATGGCGCCCTCCCTGTCCTTCCGGGACAGGAGTCCTCCGGCCGTCACAAACCATCTCAATTCGTTGGCGAGTGTCGCCCTAGCATTGGAGGCCTTCGCCATCGCGTCAAGTCACAAACAAAAAATAACAAAAGGTAAATAAAAAACAACAAAATCAAGCAACTACACGTGAACCGCGGTAGGTATGAGAATGGCACAAACCCGGAACGCACGGTACAAACCGCAAACAAATACAAAAAAGTTTAAAAATATTCTTATACAAACAAACTAAGAAAAATCTAATAATTTTTACAAACAATTAATTATTTTTTTACAAACGAACAAATAGAGGGTAGATAAACTACGCTCTGCTACCAGAAAATGTGCAGAGCAACTACGCTCTGCTGCCAGAAAATGTGGCAGAGAGAATCCGGACAAACGAAGCGGCGGGAAGAATTCTGTACCGGAACTTTACCGGGAAAAAATCTACCGGCAAAATTAAGTACCGGGAAAAAATCTCCACGCGACACCACGCTTGTCCGACTAGAATCTAACTTAAGCTATACGCAGTCTGCTACCACCGTAGCTTATGAAGGGAGCTACAGGGCCCTATATGATAACCTAACCTATAAATTAACTAGAATTGAACACTTACCAAGCTAAATCTTCTTTCTCTTCGGATCCAAACTTGAGTGTCTTCGGGAAGGGGGAATTCCTAATCACCCTACCTAACCCTTGAGATCTCAATTCCCCATAACAACTAAATAGATTTCTTCCCGTAGTTTCCCTCGGGAACAGCCAGATGTGAACAGCCAGCCACGTTTCACCTCTCACAAGAAAAAGTCACAATAACAGAGTTTTTCACAAACACAAATTCAATAGTTATTTAACAAACAGGAAATTCACAATTATCACTCAAACTAAACAACAAGCAAAAGACGCGAGACCGCTCCGCGTATTAAAATCAAACCGATATCGCCCTGGACAATGCAATGGCGGACTACACGCGACGCCATCCACGCTAGCAGTGTGAAAACCCCGAACGCCCTCTGGCGGCAGCAATGGGAAACGCCTGCGTTTAGTTTCACCCATTATATTACAAACACTGATGAGCATTTTCTGCTGACGTATAAAAATTGAAGATCTGAAACATATGATGAATAACTTCAAGAGACCAGCTACACTATAACATATACGGAAAGGGCGCCTTAGCAAAACTTGGTTAATCTGATGAGCATTTTCTGTAGACGTATAAAAATCGAAGATTGGAACACAGGAAACAGTTTGGAACACAAAAAGACTTTTCATCTAAGCCGTCACGCGGGTGAAGCGCGCAACCATGGGCAAGCGCGACCCAGCTAGTGTACCTAAGCTAAGATTTCATCCAAATCCATCCAGTACATTTTACGTGACTGTTTAACAAATAAAACTCAACGTGATCCAAACCACATATTACAAGTGTGATATGATTAGTGTGATTTGCTTTAATTTATACCTACTTTATTTTTTTCATAGATTATTTTAGACTTTGGAAAAGTGATGAAAGATTACTACTCGCAGTAATTTGAAAGAATATTATATACCAAATAAAAATAAATGCTATGGGTGTCATAAAGTCACTTTGGAAAGAGGGGGACATTTAGAGAAAGGGCCATTTTGCGAAAGGGACATTCTGCGAAAGGGCCATTTTTACAGTGACATTTTGAGAAAGGGCCATTTTGTGAAAGGGACATTTTGATTGAAAGGGCCATTTTGCGATGAAGGGACAATTTGCGAAAGGGCCATTTTGCGACCAGGGGACATTTTGCGAAAGGGACATTTTGCGACGTAACGCTTTTAGACGCTCTAGTCCAAAGTCTCTTAAATAGAATTTCTGATTTCTTTAGTATGTAATACTAGTGTCTGATAATTTAATCTGCTTCTTCTTCTCAGCGTGTCGCCTCGGCGCGGCAGGGTCAAATTTGTGATGACCGAGGTCATGATGCCACAGATACAGCATTATCTGTTGCGTCATACAGGTCCTTTTAGCTACAGGTAGTGTTTTTGAGGTATTTGTTAGCCGAGAATTAATTAATTTAATCTGCTTTCAAGGAAATACTCGTATTTAGACTTTATAATAGTAACTACGTCACGCATAGGTAAATATGCTAACCTTTTGTTGCGCTATAGAAAAAGATCCCTAAATACAAGTATAATATTATATTAGGGATCTTTTAGTAGGAGGGCAGGATTAATTAATTATTTAGGGGATACAACGGTGAAATAATTAAAAACAGGTACCTAGATAAAAATATGAGATGAGTTTCTCCATTCCCGATGGAGAAAAGCCCTGCGCTTTAGGCGATTGATTAGCGGATCCGTTCTAGTATAATTCAATAATAGTGGCTTAAATTTAGACATAAGTAATAGAATATTGAAATTGAATTTTGTGTATTAAATTGAAAATTGTTTACAGGAATTATGGTGAGCCAATATTTAATATCAACTGGAATCGCCTGTCTCATTTGATTAGTCTAGTCTAGCGGCTAGATTACAATTTAGCCAAAACTTAATGAATATCTGAAAGTTAATAATGGTATCAATATTTATTATTGGATTTGAAGGAGGTATATTTTTAGAACTATAAACTCTGAATAAAATATATAGGATACATGTATCTATATTTATTGTATCTGAAGTAAGTAATTTAACACTTAAATAAAGATCCTACAAATGGAAGGTCAAATAATATATATTGGGTAATTTATTAGGTAGAAAAGGGGCTAGACAAATATATAGACGACGAATTTTTAAGTTTGTGTCTATTCAATGGATATGGTCTCAAATAATATCAAACGAATACAATACAACTTTTTCCGAATTGCAGACAAAGCAAATAATGAAGTTTTATTTTGTTATTCTTTCATCGTATCCACAAATACTTTGTGGACTTTGTAAAATAATATAGATAAATGTCTATTTGCAATGAAAGTTGTTGACTGTTAAAATAAGTACCTACCTAGAAATATCTAGGATTTAAGGCTATCTTGGACAAGGCGATTTTAAGCTTGTAATACCTCATGGCGTGTACACCACCGACAAGAGCACAGCTCTTAAATAATAATAAGAAGAATACCTACCTTATGAAGGAAGACTTAGCGATGCTGATAATGCCTAGAATACCTTATGAAGTAAGACTTAGCGACGCTGATAGCAGCACAGATCCTACAATCACGGCATTTAAGATAATTATTTCACGATAAGACACAGCAAGAATTCTATTCGTCGTTGAAGGTACTAAGAGAATGGTGGTATGTCTGTCGGTGCGTCAACCCGCAATGGAGTAAAGCGCTGCAAACAGCCGAACTTTTGATCCTCATTGTAAAAAGAGAAATATCTGCGAATATAAGATTACCTTGGACAAGTGTCGAGGTTCAGTTTGTAATTCTTCACCTGAAGTAAGCCATAGTGACGCCGATCAGGTAGATGGTGGCGCGATGCGTTGGCAAGATGTAGGAGTACCGCGCTGCGTCCAACAACTTTTGCACTCTGCAATTTATAATAGTAATAATAACATTTATTTTTTCACTACAATATGTTGCAAATTTAGCTTATAACTAATTTGTAATTTAGGTACCTACAACAGAGATTATGGTGGGCTGGCACCTGAACTAGGGAGCAGAACCGTCCGCGGCTGTGTCTCAGTCTGAGACTCTCAGGTTACGGAGTCGTTGACTTCTTTGCATTTTCTAATAAGCGTGCCTCTAACATCCATTCCTGATGTTTCATCAGTGGATCAAAAGTCTTATAGATTAGTTAGGTAGCGATTAATACCACAGTTCAGCATTTTTTGGCGTAGTTGGAGCCTAAATATTTAGGGAGTCGTTGACTTCTTTGCATTTTCTAATAAGTGTGCCTCTAACGTCAATTCCTGATGTTGAATTAGTGGATCAAAATTCAAATAGATTAGTTAGGTAGCGACATAGGGTAGCGATTAAAACAACAGTCCATCATTTTTGGCGTAGTTGGAGTCTTGAATATTTGCATGAAACTCAACAACGCAGTAAATGGTTCACTAACAGCGGTACCCTTATCCGTAAAGGTGTGGTGGTATAGGGCAGAGTAGGATTAAGGGAGTTTTTTTTGGAACTAGTAGTGTGTTCCATGTATAGTAAACGGGTGCCCTTTGTTTCGCTTAAATTTTTTGTTACTAATTTCACTTCGCCGAACCTTATTGGCCTAAACTTGAAATTCATGCAGATTATCGCGTGGTCTCGCCTAATTTATGCACTGCTTTTTATGTCAATAATTTAGTCACGTAACAATTATTAGATCCAAATTTTGAATTTCTATTATTAGATGTTCTAAAATTGTTTGGCTTTTAATTTTTTACACCTAACGATAACCTCCTATAACTTTGTTTGAGACAATTATTACTTACTATAATAATCACTTCTGATAATTATAGCAGGCTTGTTGGTCAAGACTCCATGTACTAATGATAATAATTCCTAAAAAATCTTCATAAGTCAAAGATCCGACTTAGAGCACCCCGACTCCACGTGGCTCAAGTTTGCCCTATACTAGAGTGTTATTCCTTCGCGCGGAACCAGAAGCTCGCGAAGGAGGTCCTGAGATCCTTGGTCCTTGCATGCTGCATGCTTGCTTGCATGCTGCATGCTGCATGCTTGCTTGCATGCTGCATGCTTGCTTGCATGCTGCATGCTTGCTTGCATGCTTACTTGCATGCTTGCTTGCATGCTGCATGCTTGCTTGCATGCTGCCCATGCTGCATAACCACCACATTTAAGAACCAAAGTATAACAAATCAAAAGCAATTGTTTGTGAAGTTATTTTGCTGCACAAAAATGATTAGAGCGTTACACGATTATTTTGTGTGAAATATAAATTAGTGTTTAGAATATTAGAAATAATTACCATTAATAGGCCTAATGACCTTATTTGTGTGAAGTATTTTGTAGAACAAAAATGATTACAGGCGTTGCACTTTGTGCTTAATTGTTTTGTGCGAAATATGAATTAGTATTTGTGAATATTAGAAATAATAAATTATTAGGCCCTAGTTGCCTTATTTAGATGCGAATGTACGGCGTTAAAAACCTAGGCGTGCGAATCCGCTAAAAACGTAGGCTATACCAAATGGTAGCGGGAGTTCAATAAAATGTCCCACGAAAAAATTTTGTACTAAAAGTTTGGGCACCAAACTACATTAGAAGTACAAAAAATTAGGGGAAACAATAGAGACCCATAGTAAACATGTTCACTGATTTATTGTTTTCGATTTAATCTGCCAAATTCTTCGATAGCTGCTTGAATTGGGCAAGTCATCGTAGACTCCTCTAGTATTCTGTGTACTCTTTTGATGGACAGATACACGTCGCCGCTGTGGAGGTGCATGGTGAGGAGGGTAATCTTTGAAACCACTCAATTATTTAATTTTATTTTTATTATTTAACTCTGTATAGACTAGTATTGCATAAGAATTACTAACATAACTTTATGGATCTTAGTTATCTGATAATAAAAGATTTATTATTTTATTTTTATTTATTTATTTGTTGTTGATCGAAGGCCAAATCTATTGTTTTTATGTTTGACATATAAAAATCTGGTGATATAATATGTATATGTTTGCGGTCAAAATCGTTAAGAATAATATATAGTAGGTATAAGGGGTCAAGTGTTTGGCCGTAAAGTCGCTAAACGTTTTAAGGTAAGCGTAGTTAAAATAAATAATATGCGTATTCATAAAACTATTAACTAATATTGACTACTCATAACGAAAAAAATGCTCAGATTGCGACCGGGCTAAGGCTAAAATCCAAACTTATTTGCACTCAATTTTTCCAGATTGTCATTTTGTTGAAGTTTGGCAAGTACCTGTAATTTTGTATTTACAACTTCAATCTATAGAAGGTGTCGGGTTACACCTCCTTCAATCGATCATCATCTAATGGGTGACCGATTGAAGTAGGTAATATAAAATTTTATACACTATGACAATATTGTGTGCCCATTCAATTGTCTGGTCACGGAAGCTAGCCTTTAGATACTATTATGTATTCTGTGCCTTAGCAAATATGTAAAATGGTGATACATGCCAAGTAGAAGAGTCTTCAGAGGGCCCTATGAATAGCTGCGTAACGGTCCTTACTTTTAATGTGTCATGTAGTTTTATCTATCTATTTAAGTTATAGAAATGGTAAAAATTAAATGTTCTCTGCATACCCCCACGGATAACAGGCGCGGGATAATACGTATGTATGTATATGTTAGTATGCTAAATAAACAAATCAATGTAACATTCAACATAAAATTATGAATTTAAACAATCCAGGCATGAATTTTTATCAATATTTACGAAGAGAGGCATACACGGAAAATTCTCCACCGACAAGAATGAAGTTTTTAAATTAATTTAATGTTTTAGATTAGATTTTTTTAACCTGTTAAGTATACTTGCAAAAATTTTTTCCAAATCTAACAATGCTGCATACTTATTCATACATTTTAACATAAGCCCAAAGCCTCCCCCATATTCTACTAGAGAACTAACATCTATGTCAGACCATAACCGTATAAAAAGTGGAAAAGGGTGAACAAAAAACATACTTTTTAACCCAAAATCGAAGAAAGATACTCAATGAGATGCTGTAATAGACGAACATGCTGATTTAATCGTGCCAGTAGATGGCCAGATACCTCAGCACAGTGGAGGCCACAGCTGCCAGGAGCATGAGCGAACTGTTTTCAGGCCCTTAAGGGTTCTAGACCTGGCCAGGACTGGCAACACAGAGGGTCCAGGGTCGCTACGTACAGCTGACTATGTCCATGCCGATCTGGTGGGTGTGGGTTAGGCACTGAAACAATGCAATAAAAACATGTTTTGTATGAGCTGTTGCAGAAACAAGAAATGTTGTCGAAATTTCAGGATCAATGGTTTAGAAGATAAAGTATTTCGAAGAGGTAACAAACACACACATAGGGAATCCGTTTTAAATTAAGCTTGTTGACCCAGACGAGATTTTGGGTTTAAAAACCCTTAGGCCATAAGTCACTATGTCCCCATACTTGAAGAGTTCAACGGAATAAAGAATGCTCGAGAATAGTTTATAGCATCAAGTTATGTGTACAGCAAATTTCATCCTTACATTATTACAAAATCAAATAGTTTACCGCATCTGTCTGTTTCTCAACAAACTTTCGGGTCATAGGAAAGTTTCTTAGAATCACTGAATTCCCGGGCAATAATGCTAATATGAAATGGTAGTAATTGCATACGAATACATAATATTACACTGATGGAATGTTCCATTAATGCTATTAATTTTTGATGTTGTAGCATTTTAAATTTACTATTTCAGCTGTATGATTTCACGAAATAAAATTCATTTCATTTCTCATTTTTGGACCTTGACACGAATAGGGATTTCATTTCATTGAGGGTCTTGAAATACTTTCAGCAATAAACAGCAATTTATATTTGATATTTTTTGTGATTAAAATAAAGTAATAATTTTTCTCTCGTAGAGATATTATATTCTGACAATTTCGGTCCCTGCCACTCATTTTTTTCATGTGACTTTGAATTAAAATCTTATCTAAAAATTCAAATTAAAACGTCAAGGGAAAAAAGTTTGTAAACAAATATGTTCGCGACTTATTTCTTTCATGTCCGTTGATTGTTAATTTCAAAGATATGTTACTTGCATCTGCGAGTCATTCTTATAAGTCAAATTACAAATCTATTAAAAATTCGTTACTAATACCCTACTATTAAGTCACGGGATTGGTAATATATTAAGCGATTTGATACACGAGCTCTTAATGTCTCAGATTTTCTTTATAATTAAATGACCAATCAGTATTCGATACAAATGCATTGTAATGAAATGGACATAATCACTTTGTTTTTGTCTCTCAGTAACTGCTTAAAGGTTCATAGATTTACGACCAACACGAGAAAAGATCGAGTTTTTGAAGAAGACACATCCTTTGTTTAATCTATGTTCAAAAGTAAATAAATTCGATTAACGATATCTATAGTTTCTTTGTAAAATGATCTAGATGTGGGCAAATGTTGTCGGTGGAATGTTATATAACGCATGGGAACTAGAGTATAGTGTTAATATGTCACTATTGTTCAGTCATTGATCTGATTTGTAACTCCGCGATCCCAAGATTAATACCATCAACTTTTAATTGAAAACGCAATTTCGATAAAGAAAAGTTTGAAAATTTCTAATTGCATTTTAGGTAATGCAAACATTGAACAGTGGTTTTAAATTTTCAGTATTATCAGAATTCTATCGGTCCAAGTAAGGTCCTATAGACAACGCACAGGCTTAAGACGAGGTCTCAACCTGAGCTGCAAAAAACAAAATTCATATGCGCTTAACCGCGCCGTGTGCGCGTTGCAATAAGATAGTTTTTTGCACAACACAATGTTCTACTTTCGTTGGCAGGATCGAACAGATTTTGTACCGATTTAGCAACCATTTGTCAAATATCTTTAAAAATATTAGTCTAAAAACAAAAGTGCTCGATTAAGACTTTAATATAGCATGTATATAAACTAATTATATAAAAATATATATATGTTATCGCTGAAAATTTTAAGTTTCAAATGACTGAAAATGAAATATTTTCAAATTTTTTCGAAAGCCTTAAGAATTAATTAAGCTGAAAAGGTGTATTTTCTACAAAGTCTAGTACTTGATTTGAAACCTTAATAGAGATCATAATCTATATCCTGTATTATTTTTCCACTTCGTAACTAAACTCTAATTAGGTAAATTTCTTCATGAAAAATTACAATTTTTTCGAATGTGTGCTATGACATGGCCTTAACTACTGGACGTATGAAGCTGAAATTCAGGTAGGTTCCTTGATGAGTGTAGAGGAGCACTTTGAAAGGATTTTCCAAAATTCTCAAAGAAACAAAATCCCGGGTCCATGCTAATCTATACATATAATAAAACAGTAAAAATATTTTGTCTGTACATTTAGTATTTTTGACTAAAATGGATAGAGGGACCCTTAAAAAGAACAATAGAAAGCAAAAAATTTTTTTTGGTATTTCTTGTCTGTCTGTCTGTCTGTATGTATGTACGCGTTTCACGCAAAAACTACTGGACGGATTTGAATGAAACTTTTTTTTGTTGTATAGCTATTAAGCCTGGCCAACATATAGGCTATAATTGATTTTGAAAACTGGAACACCTGATGAAGAACCATAACAGAACAGCTAAACCATAAGAAATATGGAAATGGTGCCTTAACAAAAGTCGTTCAACCTGATGAGCATTTTCTGCTGACATATAAAAATCGAAGATCAGGATCATCTGATGAAGAACTCCAAGAGACCAGCTACACTATTACATATATGGAAATGGCGCCTTAGCAAAAGTCGTTCAACCTGATGAGCATTTTCTACTGAGGTATAAATATAGAAGATCTGGAACATCTGTTCCCGTTCATCAACATATACTCTCGCGGGACGTCGGATAACCGTTTGGAACACAAAAAGATTTTTCATCTAAGTTGGAAACTCACGCGCGAGCTAGCCGCGGGCGACAGTTGCATTTAATATGTCCAGCAGTAGACAATGTTAGGATGAGAAACAAACAAAGAAACAATTCTCACCATTATTGTATTGGCTAGCCCGTCAAAGCAAAGCCAAACAGATTTCACAACATCAACATCCTCCAAAAATTGTTTTTTCTTAGAATTTCCACGGGAATCAATGTTCTGGCAAAATTATTACAACTTACCATTTTATTAAAAACGAGTCACTCACTTGCTTATATGTTGGGATTGCCGACTATTCAGACAAATCAGAAGTCCTGCGCCTGTATCCCATACCCGAGTGTTGCAAGTGAGTGACCTGTTTTTATATTTATTAATTTGAAGACACCAACAACTAACCTAGTATGCATAGACAACAATTTAAAAACACACAGTCATTGTTAGAATCCTTTACAGCTAGATACAGATGATGTAGAAACTATAAAGTCTTAAGTCTTAAATATAGACACACGTGTATTGGATTATGCGTGATGGATTATACAAACGCGATTCTTCCTATTCGTAATTCCCATACAATATGGATTTAGCACAACTGTAGTTTGCTACACTGAAAATTTGAATTCCTTACAACATACCATTTCCTCAAAGCCGAAGTAGTTGTGGATGAAGAGGAAGCTCTTCCACATGGTCCTCTCACAAACGCGGCTGTGCTCCTCCACCACAAGATTCCACTGCGGACCGTTGTTCACGTCAGGCAGGATGTACGTACAGAACAACATCAGGCTGAGGAACAGCGGGAACAATCTGGAACAAGGCAGCCATTTTATTTAAGGACATCAACAATAACATCTTGTAAATCTTGTAATCTTCTCCTAGATGGGGCAACGATGCTGGATGTGAATGGATGCCCGAATAGTGCTAAATGTTGCTGGCAACAACTGGAGTAGGATAGCCCAGAACAGAGAAGGTTGGCGTAGACGGAAGGAGGTCTATACTAGTGTATAGAACCGGGAAATCCCGGTACTGAAAATCCCGGGAATTCCCGGTTTTTTTGTAGCGGTAAAAGAACCGGGAATTAAAATACAAGAACCGGGATTTTCGGTACTTTCGGGATTTTTTTTATTTTTTATTTATTTGGTTCGCCAAGTGGCTGTGCAACACACAAGTACATAAAGATATATGTGAGAGCATCCAAGTTGACAGTCTTCTTATATTATTATTCAAATCGTAAATTGACATAATTAAAAACCGCCTAGAACTCATTGTTTGGTTTTGTAATCAGCTGAAATTTATACGCTCATAGTTAATACGGACAAATCCGTTTAAATAATATATGGAAGTTGACAACACTGACGATATGCGCGGCGAACGGTGTAGGGGCAGAACTCTGTGGTGATTAGGAAGATTCGGAAGGATGTTAGATCGACGCAGAATGACGACTTCGAAACAAATGTAAAAATCGAGGTGGCTCTTTTCTAGAATAGAGGCAATCGTTGGCGACATTTATCACAAGCTTATGGTCAAGCTTCTGAGTGTTCCATCTATCAGTGTTGAGCCAAAAATGATTTTTTCTTCTGCTGGCCTGTGCTACAGTGTAATAAAAGTAGATCGCGTTTAGGTGATGTAACATTGGACGTGTTGATCTTTTTGAGGACACATATTACAATTTGAGGATATAGATACCTAGATAGAGTATATATATACCTTTATATAGGATTAACATTTTTACCATTCAATATTTGTATCAATTCTTCTTCCTTTCTTGCAACATGCTTTTATATCTTCAATTATGTTTTTTTTCCTTTGTTTTTGATAACAAGATTCAATTTGTTTTATATTTTAGCCACCTAGCCTCCTCTTTTAGTACTAGCTGAAAATCAGCGCTTTGGCTTCTGCCATAGCACCACGCTGAGCTACGAATTCTAAGTTATATTTAGTGTTAAATTTGTCGTAAGGAATTTTTATTTCTTTCTTTCTTACAAAGAACAAAAAGCTTTCGAAAAGACCAAATAGTTTATTTGATTTTTATATCTATTTGATTTCAATTTTATTTGTAATTTTTAAAAGGGGCCTATTGTTTTCACGGCGTTAATTATTATTAAGAGTACTTTCAATTATAGTTTGGTTTTAACTGGACAATTAATGAATACTAAGTTTTACTATTGCTTAAGGTTAATTGTTAATTAGTCATTAATTATAATTTAAAATAAATTATTTATAGTTAAAAAAAAAAATTAAGTACCGAAAATCCCGGGAATCCCGGTTCCAGCATAGTCCAGTACCGAAAATCCCGGTTCCTTGAAACATATCCGGTTCTCTATACACTAGTCTATACCCAGCAGTGGGTAACAGATGGCGGGATGATGATGAACTGCCAAAGAAATTGTCCAAGCAACTCGTCTTTTGACATTCCTGTACGATTATAATACAATCAATTTTAATTGAGATCTCGCGGAAAATAGGTTTTCCATAGATTTAGAAGATCTACGCACGCTCGCGAAGACCTAGGATTTGATTAATCTATACTTGCCGCGACTATTGTGTTTCTATGACTATGTATTTGTGTATTAACCATCACATTTTCATTTTCAAGGTATCTTGGTAACCAACAGTTTTTGTGAGTATGACAGCACAGTGATTCTTCAGTTTTTCCTTTTTCTTTTTAGATTTTCAGTAAGGACTCAAAAGAAATAACTCTTAAAGTACTTCCTCCGAACAACATACCTGAACCACCTAGCAAGCAGCCTCCCTTTGACATCAATGGTTCCTTTCTTATCCAAATCTTGAAGTAGATTGTGTGCGTTTAAAAATCCACTCAGATATAAGAAACTGTCCGTGTAAAGTATCGCTGATCTTCCAACGACGGCCCAGGGCATACCAAACACCTAAAACAAAAATAAATTCATCATTTGTAATCAATCAATAAATTTAAGAACTTCGTTCTTGTCGGTGGAGGAATTTCCATATATACCTCTTTTCTGCCATCGATTTTACCTCTCTATATACTCGAACTAATTAATAAGTATACAAATACTAGGCAAGATAGCAGCAATACCATTAGCCTATCTATCATACGACATTGTGGTGAAGTAATCACCCCAACAATACTAGCACATGACCGTAGAAAATGATGTACGAGGGAGGTCTATGCTCTACTGATGGTCTATGATATATGAACTACTTTTCTTAGGACTTAGATCCACTGTCTTGATCCACATGTTAATCAGACGATAGTTCTTTTTAGAGTTCCGTATCTCAATTGGCAAAAACGGAACCCTTTTAAGATTACGTTGTTGTCCATCTATTTGTCAAACTTTTTTCTCAGGAACGCTTCTTCGATCCGCTGATGGATTGGATGAAGATTGGGTACTTTTCTTGGACTTGGGAAATATGTTTAAAAATATTGACGCATATTTCCCCATGGAAGAAATAGTTTTTCCTGCATCTGCATAGAACTTCTCCACATAGCGGTAAAATTAGAAGCGTCGATCGATACAGTCAGCTTCAAAATTAAATTCCTTTGCTAACTGCGAAAGACGAGTTTAAAACATTCTCTGGGGTCATGTGCTTTCTTCTCCTGTGCCACGGACGGTACTTTAAAATTAGTTTAAAATTTATTAATTAAATAAGATAAATGGATAAATATCGAATGAAAGCTTTTGATTGTCTAAATCTTTCGAAAGAGGATTAAGAAATGCAAAACGTTTATAATTATCCGTAGCTTAGATTTTAATCCGTAATAAATAATTTGGATCGTGAAGATTAATCTAAGGGATTATATTATAGTTTTAGAACGTTTTAAGTTACGATTGAATTTAAATGGACTTAATAGCGAAAAGGATAAATTTATAATTTGTGTTGAAAACTAAGTGCGCATTTAAACGAAGCTTGTTGTACCTGGGTATTTGTGTATACCAATATAATTACTTATGTGTATGTGGATGTGGTGTATAGCCGTGTCCGCTGCGAAAAAATTGAGCAATTTCACAACATAATTTGAATGAACGGAACGAATGAAAATTGTGTTTAGTCCAATGTTTAGTTCACTCTGCTTTCCATGGAGTTTAGTGAAAAACATCCCCGCCGTTCGCCTGCGGGCGGGGAGATTCGGTGATTTTTTTTCCTCTATATTTGATTGGCCAATGTGAAGTTTGTTATAGAATTTTGTTTACTGGACATTGCACAATAGACGCAACAAATGTTCATGTTAAAGGTGGACTATACGCTGCTAGAAATCGCAAAATCCTCACAAGCGAAACTGCGGTGTTGGGGTATATTAACATAAGTTAGACTTACCTCTGAAAAGTAAACTTTATTCACATACGGGTTATGCGCCATCGCCATAGACTTGTGAGCTATCAGCAGAGCTAAGGCGTTGACTCCTCGGATAGCATCCACCCCCTTCACCCTCGTAGGGGCATCTGACAGGTCGAACACTTTTTTCAGGTTGCGTTTCAGGGAAAACGCGTTGAGTAACTTTTCGAAATTTGTGTCCCCCTCTTTTCCGTCATCTAGCAACGTTCCTAAGCTGAGCAGTAAGAGCACTGCCAGGAAGAAAGTGCTGCAACATAAGATTAACAAGCTAA